>JAWQRO010000376.1:0-40869 GCA_033557835.1 Helochares maculicollis
TATATATATATACTCAAAATGACTATATTTAGTGTAACTTTACTAGTAAAACTTTAATAATTCATTAGCACTTGAAAATGTTGTAATTGTTCAAAATTTGGCTCAAACGCTCAAAACCAGAGAGCACGTAAACTTAAGTTAACTTTTTGCTTTAAATACAGCACATGGATTTTTACTTGTGTTAATGACTGCTGTTTGAAACTCTACTCCGCATTGTCTATAAGAAACGAGAAAAAGTCTTAAGATTTATTAGACTTTACTTTGAAATCAAAATTTTAGTAGTATTATTTTTTTGCCACAGATATCTGTATAGAAGGTAGAGAGATGCCAGGTTTGTCAAAAATTTATTTTCAATTTTTTACTTCTATTCTCGCGGATACAATTCATTTGACATATTTATGAAAAATAATCGTAAATTTCATTATTTTGTTGAGGAAAAGAAACACCTACTATCACTTAAATACTATTCTAACGTGCTGGAAAATTATAGATTACACAGATCAAACAGTCTATCTAATTACATTGAATGTTTTAACATGCTTCGATTATTTGCCTACACATCTCAAATTATTAAGAGATTAAATAAGTATATAAACTTAATATTAATGGGCAATTAGGATATAAAAAGTAGACTTACTCTTTTATTGCAAATTGTAGTAAAAATGTTTATTTACGTTGATATTTATATCTGAAAAAATAAATTGTCAATTCATTTCATTATAGCTTCAGTTTTGTAGCTTCTTTTTCCCTTAGTTAAGTAAAATTAATTAGGAGCAAAGGAAATTCATTAAAGGGAAAAACAGAAAGAAACC
Organism: Helochares maculicollis; assembly: GCA_033557835.1. Taxonomy (NCBI): domain Eukaryota; kingdom Metazoa; phylum Arthropoda; class Insecta; order Coleoptera; family Hydrophilidae; genus Helochares; species Helochares maculicollis. The sequence goes on from JAWQRO010000376.1 coordinate 813, forward strand.
ATAATCATCAATATTTCAAATACTGCATGCTACAGATGAAAAATTTTAGATTAAGGTTCTTCCTTAAAATTAGAAATCAATCGCGTTTGGCTAGTTTGTGAGAATGCAATTTAAGGAGTTAAGAGGTGATACCCTTTCATAAAATCAATGCGTAAGCAGCTGCATAAAAAGAAGGAAGTGATCTATTTTGTTTTGCACAATATAACCATACACATTTTGAAAGTTGTCTAGAATCGGTAGAATCAATCTCTGTAGTTTTTTTTACGGGTATAATGTCAATCTGTCTAATCATGGTACCCTTGTAGCGTATTTTTGCTTAAAGTATTTGGGTTATAAAAAAATAATTCCCCTACAGCATTTATAATAGTTACGATTTCCTCCAAATTCTGCAAACGTGATAGTCTCTATTCTAAACAATTCTGCTCATTATTTGCCAGAGTATTTTTAATTGCAGCTACATTTTTGTTTTTTTCCAATTTCATCAACCGTATTGACTATACGAAAATTATATATTTTCGTTTGTAATTGACATCATTTTGACTGTAAAAATATTTACTTTTCGTTCAGTGTTGCAGCAAACAATCCTTAAATTACAATATCTACTACAAAAAAAAACAAACTGAGTCATTTCTAGTATTTATATCGGAAAATGCTGTAACTGAGTCATTTTACTACAGAAAATTTATCTTCAAGGAAATTGCATCGAAATCTTTTGTCTTTTCTTACCCAAATCAACACTTAATCACTCAGCCGTAATATATATTAAATGACTGTGTATTATTCATCTTTTAACTATTAGCAATCGCTAGCCCTGAAAATATTCTGTGATAAGAACGCTAGACGATACAAATCCCAATATTCAATTATCAATAGTGATTTTCATTAAGAGATTTAATTATGTATGTTTTCTATTTAATATATTCTATAAATAACTATTAAACGTTTAAAAAAAAAAAGTGAAAACTATGATAGTAATTATTTTTCTGATGCGTGCTTCGTTTAGTATTTACAAAAACAATGTGTTCAACAATATTTGAAAGAAAACTCAATCTTCGTATATTTATATTACATCACCCTCTTAACTTACGAACACATTGGTTAGCTCGTAACACAATACATATATTCACTTGCTGACTGCAAAACTACCAATATAGTAAACTATTCTATCAGTAATTTTTTCAGTGAGAGATCATGTCAAGTATAGTAATATTTCAGCTCACTCTTTTATAGGAACCAAAAGATCTAAGAGAAGTAAACAAGAATTGGTGTTTTTTTAAAGATTCTATGCAACGCTGCTCATTACTTTGGAGAATGAATATTCTCCGAAATTGATATGAGCTTAGAGTAAAAGTTACTTCATTAATCGCCTTTCTTCGTTAAAGTTTTTCCTAATGAAACCAATTATAATAAGAAATGCTTTCGACACAAATAGCTATCAATCGAACTTCTTTGAACAGTTTAATGCAAGTCGTTAGAACATAAATAAATTAAGAATATTGATTGAGAATCTTTAAAACAATCTAGATATTTCAATTATTTGTGATATGTAAAAATTAAATTATCAGAGCTGTTACAGTACTACAGCTTAGAGATGTTGAATAAAATTTATCTATTATAGAACTAATCTGAGTGGAACAGTAAAATTTTTTACATAAGAAAAATGAAGGTTCAATGTCGGGAAGTCGGTGCTTCAAAATGCATCTCGAATTAGAAAATAATTTATTCAATAAATATTTACTCATAAATAGAAGTACATTCATTTTGGAGCATCATTTCTTCTAGAAGACTGTTGCTACAATACTTCATTTTCTCTGTTAATATTTTAAGTTTTATCTAAAAATCACATCTCTAAGAATTATGCCAGAGCTGGATTTATAAGCGTCTAGTCATGTTAATTTATAAAATACATCAACTAATTGACAGATCAGTTATAAATAATATTAAGCATTAACATGTTAATCTTAAGTTGAATACTTCATGTACGCTACGCTGCGATCAATTGCTAGTTATTTGCATTTTAAATAAACCCATAAAACCCATTATGGGCAGTTCACCAATATTCACCTACTTCATTTAAAATCAAGTTGAAATAGTTTGTTAGCAACATTTTTGTACTTACACACTCAAAGTAGCGAAACTTTTTAAAGTTGCAGTAAAATATTGATATCGAGGAAAAAGCAGACATATCTACTATATTAAGTGAATTTGAGGGGCATGAAATGTTTATAATTTTATTAGATGATGACCATAATATTTAAACTTATTTAAATAAATAAGTCGTAATAGAATTTTTCATAAATCTGTGCTTTATATGAAAAAAATTATTGTAAAAAATCATTAATGACTATACTAAGTCATAATCTCATACCAAGATTGAGATGATTTTTATCATTTCTACGTAGCAGTTTAAAATACAATATTCCACAATATTATTCTTGTAACGAAACCGTAACATTATTATTACTATATAATGTGAACTTAATTTTTTATATCATACTAACTTTATTAAACATAAACAATTTGTTTGCCAAAATAAAACAAATAAATATAAACAAATATTATTATTTAATCTACCAGTTATTGTTTTCAGTTCTTATAATTAAGCTACGTTATACGTAAGTTAAAATCGAAAATTATATTTATAATTTAAATTATAATGCAGGTACAGAAACTTGCTACACACATTTGAAATGCTAGTAAATTACACAATGGGAAAACATCTGAAAATGAATTCAAACCATAATGTAGGTCATATATTGGAAATAATCAGTGAGGAATTTTAAATGCAGAAAAGTATAGTTGTGGATAAACTGATTTTTTTTTCGGTGCCATGTTGTATCCAGACTGAGCAAATCGAGATGTGATCACAACATATTGTATTTATTTTTAATTGCCATCAAGCAACATCATTGCAGTTATAATATTTGTCTAATGCACAATAAATTTTCAAACCTTGAATATTTTCAGGTCTGGAGTTAGAAAAGCCAATAATATTTTCTATTTTGCAATATTCTAAACACTTAATTAGCAAACCACTTATTATTACACATTCTAATCATATACAACCGAAGATTTATAGCTTACGTGCCTGCGCTTAAAACAATAATTTTCTTGCTATAAAAATTAAAATGTTATGTTCCCTTATGTCCCAATAATCATGCTGACTTTGCATTAGGCAACTTTTAATCACATCAAGGGATACATTTGCCTACTTTCACTGTGCCAGAAAACCTCTAGAGCATTTCCGTTCATCAAGTTTTTAAGCGTAGGTTGGCAGCACCAGGAAACCGCCATTTTGTTTTAGTGGTAAAACAGGAACTACCCACGATTCTTTTCTAACGTTTTAGTGTCACGGTTGCACGTGGAAAGCTACCAAAAAGCTAAAAAATGGATAAACCTGTAGTACTTGCCCGCGTTATCAAAGTTTTGGGGCGCACAGGATCCCAGGGACAATGTACCCAAGTAAAAGTTGAATTTATCGGTGAACAAAACCGACAAATCATCCGCAACGTTAAGGGGCCCGTTAGGGAAGGAGACATTCTTACCCTTCTGGAATCTGAACGTGAAGCAAGAAGATTAAGATAAGGTACGCATAATCTCAAACCGGCCAAAAAACTTAAAAATTTAATACATTTTCCGTTTATAAGAATGTTTTAACAACACATGTGGGAACATAACCTCACTTTATTATATTTGTTGCAGGAACCTAGATGAAGCGAAGAAAATGATGAAAACTTAATTTTTTTAATTAAGACAAAAACACCTGGTTTTTATTATAATAAAGTAAATAAAATTTTGTTTTAATTAAATCATATTTTATTGAAGCTTCCTTATGTACAATTCAATCTCATTCATTTGTTTGAAGAGTAATTAGTTAATGTCTTTCTAACTTAATTACTTTGAATACTAATCATTCTTTATCTGTAATAAAACAAAATTTGACTTGGTGACTAGCTGCATTTCATAAAATTTAGTTTTATAGAAAGTACTCTTGCAACAGCCGTTCCACTTTGGAGCGATTTCCCATATTCAGAACTTTAGCTTGGTACCGATTGCCTTTTCCAGCACCTTTCCCATTAAGGAGATCTCCTACTTTTGGCCCTAGCTCCGAAATTGCAGCTTCGGGGCCATATAGAAGCACATTTCCTTCCTTCTTTTCATCACCAGTAGATAAGCACAAAAATATGTTTGTTTTACCCATTTCTCTAATAAAACTATTCATAAAATCTGGTTCAGCATCCTTCCTGTGCAAGCAGAAATATTTCGGTTTTGGATCTGCAGATTTCAGTTTTCCTACTTCGAAGCTAACAATATCTTTAAGTACTGTTTGGAGATTTTTATTTACAACTTTCATGTTTTTCTGCAACTTTTCGACTAGTTCCACATGTTTCGGTGGACCATTGCTACAATAAGAAACATTCAGGAATCATAGAAATTATTTATTTATTGCAAATATAGTAATTAGAGACTATTAAAACAACTTAAAAAGTGCTACAAACACTTACTTTAGCAAAGCAGTCAGCTTTTGTTCTCGTTCTACACAGCAGTGCAATCGATTCAATACTCGACTTCCAACTAGAAAATGAAGTAAAATCTGGTTTTTACGTTTACTTTTCTCCCAGTGTAACAATTTAATACATTGCAATTGAGATAAATTTGAAACATGGGTTCCGCAACACATATTTGCATCGATCTCATCAATTACAATTACACGAATATCACCGATGTGATCTTCTGGTAGACCCTTTCTGCTTGTAAACTAAAATGCAAAGAGGAAAAGCATATACAAAACTTGTCATTAAGAAAATTTGGTGCTAAAAAATAATTACTTTTTGTAACTCTTCTGCAGGTGTGTTTTTATTAAATAAATTCACTTTAACTGATCTGGCCTCTCTAATAAACTTATTTATTTTTTCTTCGGTTTCATTAATTTGCTGCTGAGTTATAGATGGAGTCTCTAATTCCACATAGCAGTCTTCTTCTCCCAACCACCAAGACACTGTCTCAAAATTATAGTCTTGCTCTAGCACAGCCGAGAGTAAATGCTGGCCAGAATGTTGTTGCATATGATCAAATCGTCTCTTCCAGTCAACAATTTGTTTCACAGGTGTACCGATATCCAGCGGTTCCTTTACATAATGAATTGCTTTATCACCCTTGCGTAGCACTTGATAAACAGTTTTGTCATCTAGGAAGCCATGGTCAGATGGTTGGCCTCCTCCTTCTGGGAATAAAATTGTGTCCTCTAAAATCACTTCATAGCCTTCAATTTTAGTTTTCTGGCCATCTAATATGATGTCAAAGTCTGATTTTACACACGAGAGTACATTTGATGTGAACTGAAACAGAAGTAGGTGATTGAAACTTGATTATCTTAGAGACATACAGTTTATGTAGAATCTTGTGCAAAAATAGGAAAAATTCCAAACAAAGTATTAAACACCATGTAGAAAAATATGGCATATATTGCTATGCAGTTACAATCTAAAATTTCAGTTTTGAACTGCTATGACAGGTATATTAATTTTACCTGCAGGCTATGGTAGAGACTGAAAACCAACAAAAATGTAGTAGCTGTAAAACCCAGTCAGATCAAACAAACAGCGCCTATTTTCTTGTAAGACAATTCTTCAGATGGTATAAAAATACCAATAAAATGAATGTTTGAGAAAAGTTAAACTTAAAAGTTTAAAAAAAAATCTCTTCATTTACATCTATCATTAAATATGAAAGCAACAAAATCTAGACAATGCAACACTAGTCAACAAACTAAAAAAAAAACAATTTCAGATGAAATTTTTTTTCAAGATTTCAAGAAAAGATTATGAAAAAAATCAAATAAAAAATGTGGCATGTATGCTACAAAAAAAATACTGTAAGAAGGAACAGCACTAGCAGTAAAAAATGCACAAGAAAGATATATAAACAATAATTTAGTTATCTATATTTGTATTTTATAATTTTGTTTGTTTCTTTCACTTATAATCAATGAATTTTAAATTTATGCGTGTTTGAATACTGATAAAATTTTCATGCTAAAAAAACATAAACCAATTTTCATTCCAAACTAGGTACAAATCCAATTAATAGATTGTTTCCATACACCTAATTAGTCTATAATATGCAACTACAAAGCTTTAGAGATGGGCAACATTTTCTAGGGTAAAATCTAATTCTTATCTTCAGAGCATTGTTAATCCACTGTATGTATACATTTTAATTGTTTTAAATTTATTTTTCCAGTATAATGAAGCCGATTACGGTATACTTTTTAGAATATGTTGTCATATTATCCATTGGTACACAGCGATTAACATCCATCTGTAATTTTATTAATTAATACTTACTTCTTTTAGAAAACTGTCTTCTTGGCATTTAAAAACCATTGTAATGTTGAGGTTTTCTATATTTATTGTCAATGTAATATTTTAATTCAAGAACGTAGATAGGTGAAAAATAAAACACTTGAACCAAGATATTTCTGTTTGATATTGAATTTTATCTTTTTGATTTTTTTAAATTTTATAAGATGCTGATAAAGTTAACATAACCTCATTTGTGTAGTATTTTTACTTTTCGAGCTGGATCTAAGTTGGCAATTGAACGCAAAATGGGAAAGTTGTGATGTCACGAGTAGCGGGGGTTTGCCATGTGTACTCCAAGTTCCACGTCTCAACCAACTGGCAGCTTCTCTTATTAAGGGGGGATTTAGGTGACTGTTTGGTCAGTGGACCCGGTGCAATTTTCTGTTTGAGCTTAACGGAAAAATCACGACGAAAATGAAGAATTTTTTCTTATTAGCCCTCCTGGTATTACCAGCAATTATTTTTACCATTGATAATGGTGAGTTTTATTTATTTTTGGTTTGTTTAAGAACATATGATTTAACCCAATTTACGTGGCAGACCTTTCAATTTATTTCTGTAACGAAATGCGACTTTTTTAAAATTCCTTTAGAGAAATCGCTATACTTGATTTTTAACTAGCAAATAAATTTTCCAAACGTCTGGGCAACAGAATTTCTTTTTTAAAACTTCAATGCTCGACTTTAGGTTGCCGAATGGTAGCATATGCAGAAGAAGATCCCCTTGAAGATGAGGCCGAAGTTGAAGGAGAGGAGGCTGTTGAACAAGTGACAGAACCAGAAGAAGAAGAGGAAGCAAAGACGAAAGCTTCGCCAGATGCAGACACAACGATTCTTTTTGTGAAGCCAAATCCAACTGGTGCTACTCAAATGGGTATGTACATAACTATTGTTACCTTTATTTGCTTCTGCCCACAGAACCAAACATGTTCAGCTACTATTTTGAGGCCTTTATGTGGAAATAGGCAGCTTAACACATTCAATTCTAGTTCTTTAGAAAATATTCATGAATTTAAGTGTTTACAATGTACATACCTATTATTTTCTAAAGTAATATCTTTCTCTCCAGCCATAGCTAAGGACCATATAAAAGTATATTGAAACTAGATAATTAATTTGAATTTGATTAATGAATAATTTACTCGTGTATATTTTCACAAATATCTTTAACACAATCAAAATGTATTTAATAATCAGGACGACTAATAAGCAGTGAATATTGTTTAATATATTGCATGTATATTTAATTGAAGAGAAATTAGTAAAACATTTTTTTCAGTCAACTTGCTCAAACTAATGAAATGAATTAACATATTTTTTTCTTTTTAGAAATCCCTGCAGGATTCCCCGTAGAGTTCTTGGTAGGCTTCCGCAACAAAGGCAAACAAGACTTCATTTTAGAAACGTTGGAAGCCTCCTTCCGCTATCCAATGGACTTTAATTTCTACATCCAAAACTTCTCAGCCATTGCTTACAACAAAGTCGTTCCTCCAGCACAAGAAGCCACCTTAGCCTACAGTTTCATTCCAACAGAAGCGTTTGCTGGTCGGCCTTTCGGTCTTAACATCAATCTCCAATATAGAGATGCTGCAGGTGCTAGCTTCCAAGAAGCTGTTTATAACGAAACAGTTCAAATCATTGAACTTGAAGAAGGCTTAGATGGTGAAACTTTCTTCCTTTACATATTCTTAGCTGCTGGGGTCGTCCTTCTCTTAGTCATTGGACAGCAAACCCTCTTATCAGTTGGCCGTAAACACACAAGCCGTAAAGCTCCTGTAGAAACTGGAACCAGCAATCCAAATAATGTTGAATATGAGTGGCTGCCAAAACAAACCCTTCAAACTTATAGTAAGTATGCTGCTTTATTCCTAAACAATAATGACTAAGAGTGATGCAACAAGAAAATACTTTTTGTCTCCACATATAAAATTTATACATACTTTCTCCTTCTAGACAAAGAAAAACAAAAATCTCCAAAAGCCGCAAAACAACAAAGTCCTAGGCAGCGCAAAGCAAAGCGCAATGCAGGTGCAGGTACTGAATAATCGTTGAGATGTAGGGAAAGACTCATTTTCATCACCCGTGACTTGCATTTGTTATCTCCATCAAAACACGCTCAACGACATTTATAAAAGTTACAGTTATTTAAATATGACTCTTTTTATAAGTTTGTTTTTTTGTATCCAGCTTGTGATCTTTATTGTTATTTATACATATAAAAGGAATGTGTGAAAAAACATGAAGTGGCTTTTGTGTAAATAATTTATATTCATCCTTTGTGAATAATATTGAAGACTTAAATTTGTCTCATTGTAAATATGTCATCACAGCTAGTGGATTACTCAAATTTTTCCTTGTTTCTGAACAGTGTTTTATTTATTTAGGATTTTCTCTAATTTTTTTTCTTTAAGTTAACATTCTTTAACAGGTTGTGAATTGCTACCACATTAAATTTCCCCTTTCCACATTGCATTTTTCATTACTGTACAATTTTTATTTAATATAATTCTTGATGTTGGTTATTATACCTTTTGTAATAAAAATTTTTGAAATGGATGGTATATTTTTAATAGTTTTTAAAATAATTTTTTTAATGAAAATTTTTCGGAAATGGAATCTGCATGAGTGATTTTGATTTATAAAAGTACTAAAGTATTTATAATTGGAGTAAACCAAAATAAAAAATGGTGTCTTTAACTAGCTGTAAAATAGAACATTGATTTCATAGTTAATAAAGGAAATTTAAGCCAAGACAGAAGATTTAAGTGGTATTACTGTCTTGCATCAAGAAGGTAGTGAGTATTCAAGTCTATTCAATTGTTAAATGTCATCACTTAGGTTATGGATTATTTTAATGAACTTGAATATTAATTAATTAATTAAGATATTAATGGAAAAAGTGTTTGACCGAAATTAATTTATGAAATTAGTATGCATATACAAAAAAAATTAAAATGTTCTGCATGTAATATATATGATCCAAGTAGAATAAAATGAATAATTGAGAATCAAATACATTTATAAAGGAATCATATTTTTCATATGGAGATGTAGTTACTTAGGTTGCTATTAAATTTGTAACTATATGGAGACAAACATTGACATTTGATGATGACCACATAGTTATCCACTGCCATAAGCAAACCATATTCGACGAACATTTAATTATATTTCTCTAGAAAATATACTTCAAAAAATTAAATTTCATAAAAAGATAAATATTGGTAGATAAAAGTAGCAAAATTCTGTGATGGTAATAATCACATAAGTGTAGTAACGGGACATTCATGGTGTGTCTAAGTAAACTAACTAAAATTAACAATGAAACAGAAAAATGAGAAAACAAAGTTACATACAAGATGCTTCATTTAGAACTTAAACTATCGTAATTAGTATTTAGTGATTCAACAAGAAATGGAGACAAAACAAAACAATTATTTCTTTTGTTAGAAAACACCCCAGTAATGACAAATTAATGCAAGGATAATACTTCCAGACATAGGCAATAAAAGTACAATAGAAGATTATTAGCAAAGTAAGAAAGTTTCTAAAAATACTTAGAAAATGTCAAATGAGAGCTGCAAAGAAAACAAATAAAATTAAATGATAAGGCCAAAGACTGGGTTGTCAATTAGCAAACACTGACAAATCAGTAGACACTTTAATAAATATATCTGTTTCAGCAAGAGAAACCAACTAGAAACAGTTGTCACATATGAGAGCCTCAAATACTCTGTGGATCAATTGATGAATCAGAATAGTCTTATTCTACACAATAAATTTCTTAAAATTGTTGCTACCCATGGAAAATATATGTTTTAATATTTCAAAGAATTCACCCATATCTTCACTAAAACACACACTAATGTGTAATATGTAATCATAACAACTTGAATATTCCTATTAAGTTAAAAGAATTAGTTGTCATGCCAATTAACTAAAGGTATAAGAAAAATGTAATCGCTTTCATTAATAAACAATATTCCAAAACTCGTGAAGAAATTTAAATAACAACCACTTTGATTCTTAAGAAGGGTTGTCAATTGAAGCAATATTGATTAAGCTAAAAAACACCCTTATGAGTGTAATAATGAAGACATTTTTTAATCATTTTTCAATGGTCTTACTAAAGTATATGACATTAGATTTTATATTATTGATAAGCTCGGTGTGATAGGTAAAACACCACTTAAACTACTAAAACATAACTTACAAATAGAGCCCAGTACATAAAAACTTGTTCGATTAGCAGTTTAAAAGAACTTATTACTTTTTTCGTACATTAATAAACTGTTAAGTATTATGAGAGACAAACTATTTTTATGTTCTGATGACTGCTCTAATAGTTAAAATCTTATGTAGAAAGACCAAAAGAAATAAAGTAAGTGGTTGAAAGGTGGTTTGACAGTCACTTACTAATTATGAATGTAGAACAATTAAATGTTATTGCATTTAACCAATCAACAAGTGATTTTAACAATGTAACAGTTAATGACTTTGACTGGAATGTAGTTGTTCAAAAATATAGTCTACAAAAGCAACAAAATAACTTGGGATCTGCAATACAAATAAAAAATTAAAGAAGTGATTTAATTTAAATCCATCGAGCTTAGTCTTTGTTTTTATATAGCATTCTGTATTAAGGTGAAGCATTCAACTAAGTAATACAAACTTCACAAAATTAATATCAAAAATGATTATAAGTTAGTTTTCAACAAAATTGTTATACCTGGAATCAGGTATGTTAAATAGTAAACTGTTATATAGTTAGGTGGCATTGTTGAAAATGCACAGGAATGATGGATTGCATACAGTAAATGATAAAAAATATGCTATCAAAGATCCAATATACTTCTCCAAAAATGAAATATCTTACAAAAATCACCACCCATAAAAAATAATTTATCAGATATCTATAGATATTTATCAAATAATTATTAATCTAGAAGAAGTCCAATGAATTGACTATAACAGTATCTTAAGCACGTTGAAACATGTAATAATAATGAATAATACAGTTTTATTTCAAACTCTCTATCTCTTGTTATGATAAATGTTTGACCACTTATAATTGTATATCTGATTAAAAATCATGTGTTTACGATTCACCATATTGTATTTTAGCATCTCATTGTGGTTAATCTCTATTGAGTTGTGTTAGAAAGTATTATTACTATTTAGGTATTTAATAAATATTTTTATCCGAGTCAGATTTTTACAATAGCGAAATTTATTATAAATTTATTTGTTGGCATTTTGATATATGCTTAAAAACATTAGAAAAGGAAAAATGAAGGCTTGAGTTAGCTGAAATTATCAAACAAATTGACTTCATAGCAGTTTCCTTTAATTCAACCATGTAAAAATTTGGTGAGAATTAGTTCAGTTTTGCTCAAAGCAAGTTTATCCAAAGTGCTTTGAAGTCCACCTCAGCTAAATATTTTATTATGATTATTCCAACTAATCCTATTACAAATGAATCTAGATGTGCATATCCAATGTATATTTTTTTACTATTTTCACATGCCAACAATGATTAAAATTATAATTGCAATACCTTTACTATATTTCAAAAAGTATATGGGAGTTTAAAAGAAACTTGGTTAATGTATATATCAGTTCGGCATATCCATACTAAATATAATAATGATAGTTATGATTTAGGCATCTGCATTTCTGTAGGTATGCGGCAATGAGAATGCATAATGCCAAATAATTATATTTGATGAAAGCACCGACAGAATGATTGCACAATCTAGTAGCTTTTAAGTAAGTTTTTTAATACTATTATTATTTACTAAAGGCCTCTAGTGAGTGTTTAGACCTCTGCTGCCTAAAGTTATATTCAAGATTCCTCACTACATGTTTTAGATTGTATATAGCATCTATTTTTAAAAAGAAAAGCATTCAACGCAAGTTGTGAGCTTAAAGGAAGAATTAATGGAATGCAATAATCGAAACTATTTAAAAGCTGAAAACAATTCTGGTCAGACTAGAAAAATGAAATAAAAATAAATATTTGCAAATCAAATTATTGAGTATGTTTTCGTTATAACTGTCTTAAAGAATCAATCTCGTTAATAAAAATAAAAAGAAATAATAGATCTTACCATCTAGATCTTCTCGAACACAAGTCATCTTAAAACAATATGAAAGCAGCAATAACACATTTTACTGCAACTATTATGTATATTTTAATGATTTTTATCTAGCAAATGTACCATTCAGCTGTTACCCTTTGATTAAACACCTACATAATTAACGCCGTTTAATTTTCCAAAGCAATAATTTTATATTGGCACTTCTAAGCAGGTGATAGATATCTGTCTTTATATTGAAAATAGTTGATATGTTATCTTCGTGACTCATAATTATAAGAACTCTCAACTGCATTTAATTAAAAAGTGAAACAAGAGCAAGTGAATATAAAAATATCAATTGTACATCACATGAAGGCTTTATTCAAATAAACAAAAAATATATTTATTTACATAAATAGAAAATCAGCATTTAAGTCACAAAATGTTTAGGCAGTAATTTCGATTAGAAAACTCATATGAACACATCGAGAAACTTCCAATCAAAGATTTTCCATATTTCATAAAATTTTAAGGCAATATACCTCTACAACTACCTATTTTAAAATTTAATTACCAAATAGAGGCAGTGGGGTTTTATTTTCTGCTGAGAGAATTAAGTTAATGAGATGCAAAGGATACATAGACTAGTACAAAAATAAGACCCCACGGTTCCTAATATGATTAAGATCTTCTTTTGTTTATTTAAATAGTTCAACTTTAATTATTTTTTTACTTGAAAGACAATTTTTATCAATTAGAAACTAAATTGAAGCAATAACATTATTTAAATAAAATAGACGTAGAGTTACATTTTATAGAAGGTGGCACTTGCATTTTCCAGCTTCAAGGAAATGCTAGGGTCACCCTGTTGTAGTAACAGCTATATTATAACTTCTATACTACATATTTACAGCAACATTTTGAATTTACACAATCGGCCAAGTTTATATAAAAGGTACAGTATAGATTCAGAATAATGACATACTGAAATCGAATGCATAATGAATTAAATTGTAATCGATAACAATTTAGTTAAAAATGGCTTAAACATCGTTAAACATATAAAATAAATACACATTATTGCCATCTCCGTTTAAAGCTCGTTTAGTTAAACTATCGTCCACTGTTTGATATCAATAGAAGTCTTTCTTTTGGGGTTGTACTTGTTTAGCCGTTTTCACTTTCACACATCGAAGCCCAAAGTATGCAATTTCCAACTCCGCTGTAGCATATCAGGAACACAGCCGCTAGGAAAACTAGACTACAGATGGTACAGGGTTTCCTTTCTAAGAAAAATCCTATTAAATATAAAACTACGAACATGACGTGGGTTTGAACTAGAGCCGGGTTTATTGGCTTTGGTATTAATAGTACTGGAATTAGCCATTGTAGACAATACATTCTGATGCTTTTTCGATTCTTTGGCCGTGCTAGCTCATCTGATTACTTCTTTTCGAAGACTTTTCCGCTTAGAAATTAAATGAACTGTCAAATCACACAAAATTTTAAGTTTTTGCCCCATACGTCTACGACGGTGACATCTGACGGACTCGAGTATCTAGCTTATGACAAATATTACCTGCTTCAGACGAGTGATAATTTTAGGATTTGTAAAGTCAAATACCCAAGTCTTCGTTAAATTGCTTCGATATGTCAGCGGCAGGAGAAACGGTTTAATTCAAGAATTTATGTGATAAGCTTAAGTAAATAAACATTAATGCATTTTATTTAGAGATTATGTTAATAAAATATTAGTATTCAAACAACTTTTGCCTATCTAGCGTAAGATGTTCTCAAGTACTCAAGTCTAGATAATTTTAAGTCTAAAACATTTTAAAAAACAAAGTCTTAATTTGAATTTAAAGCGTTATGGATATATGATAATTTTAAAATTTTCAGAATGCGTTTTATACATCAATAAAAGGCAAAGAGAGCATTTTTTTAATTGGACTTATAATGTTCGAAATTCTTAAGCAAACAAATAAGGAAGTTTGCATATTTTCAATAACCCTGCCCAGCAGCCGGCTTGATATAAGACATACACTCTCAATAAACTCTCTTAAACAGTTTTTTGATTGACCAGTTGTACACGTTAAACATTCATTTTTACATTCCCGTATTACTATACGAAGTTTAGTAAAGGAGAGCTATTAAGATCATGAAAAAAATCGACCTCGAAATTTTGACGGATCTCCATGTTTCGATTGCCCCTGAATCCATTTTGACCATTTTCGGCATGTTGTCTGTGTTTGTGTAAACATAATAGCGGACAGAGATTTGAGGTGGAGCGATGACATTTGGCATACGGCTATTATCGCAAGAACTTAGATCTGTATCCTCTTTTGAGGCATATAGGACCACCGGAAGTACCCGTTGACCTGCATAGTTTTGAATTTTTTTCAAGTAAATTAGTTTTTATGTTTAAACTCTCGGATTGAAGTTTCGAGCACACCTTAAATATCACAAAAAACTGACATACAAATTTTCAACAGGATCGGAGCACCGAAAGTGCTATTTTTATAATTTTTAAAATTCCAATTTTAGCAGGCCTTGGAATAAAAAAATTTACAAAAATTTGAAAACCGGAACTGGGACTTTACCGTCATAAATTTCATTGTTTAGTTATGAATTTATATTCTAAAATTAGACCTTTCCTAAAATGAATTCACATTTTAAAATTCAAGCCTTCGGAAAGGATTTTTACAAGCGTTCCATATTGCAGACTAGTTAAGAGTATTTATATTTTTAAACACAAAGTATTGTACATTACATAAAGAAAAATTAAAAATATTCCGATGATATACAGCCTATTTCAGAATTAAATGAACTTTAAGGGTGGTAGATATAAGAAATAATAAGCGATAGCTTTTTTGTTTGCATTTTGGGGCATAATTTATAACCGAGATATTAATTATATGTACATGTTAAAAGCCATTGGCGGAATTCTCTATGACGTCGCTGGTGGAAGATAGATGCTATTTCAAAGAATTCCCTTCTTGTCTACACTTGATGCAGCTGGACTCGAACAGACGCAATAATAATAAAAAAACCTTGTTGAAAAGGAATATAGACAAGCGAAAAAAAGTTAATAGTCTATTAAATTTCAACCGAAGAGGAAAGATAAGATGCACATATGTGTGGTGAATTTTTAACTAATATTTTCATTTTGATGTATTTTATTCAATATTTATGATTATGCAAGTTTGCAAAACTAGAAAGATATAAGCTTTATTCAAAGAATGATTTTTTTTTGTTATCATGTAAATCACCTGAACTAACTAGGCTACTCTAAAACCTACAAAAAAAAACCAGCGCAAAAGAAGCTCCACTTGTTTACTAGCGTCTTTATTTGATTCGATATGTCAAATTCAACACCAGCTAATAAAATATTCAATTTATAACTATTTTACAATTTACTTAATTTGATATTTAATAATTTTTGCATTCCTCGTATAATTATTATAGTTTATTTGAAGTTATTTACGTTCCCGGCTCCTCGAAGATCATTTGCCCTTTTTGCCGATATCTGTTAAGCCGGGTCAAAAATTTATTCTCGTGCGTTGAATTTAAGTCACTTTAGATTTAAAACTGAAAAGGTAAAATAAATGCAGCTTGATATTGACAAAGACATTTTATTGCAATTTTGCACTGACTAATTTTCGCAAGGTCACGCGCTGTCTTCTGCAACGCGCCTCAATAATATTTCACTTTAATGATGGTTTATGTTCTTTTTTCTGTTTCTATTTTATAAGAAAGGTTTTGCGTTCATGAAAAAAATTAATTGATTTTTACGTATCCAACGGCTTGCTAAGATAAAGGTGATGTTATTTTGAGATGTATGATGTGATCGTCTTTTTGCGGTTGAAGAGAGTATTACAAAGCGATCTTTTTTCGAGGTCACGTTCGGTTTTAAGTGATTCAAAAAAACGCGGAGCTATAAAATTTCACTACAATGTTTGTTTATGTTCTTTTTCTGTTTCTCTGTGATAAAGACGGTTTTGCGTTCATGAAAAATTTAATCTCGAAGTTTTGAAGGATCTAACGACGTGTTTGATTGTGATGCTGTGTTATTTTTATAGCAATAACGGTGCCGCTGTGTCTGCAGAATATTATTTATCCCAGCAGGGTCTATTGGCATAACTTAAATGATGCTAGGAGTCAGAAAGTAGGCAAATTTAGAACACTTTTATTTATACATAGAAAATACCAGGAAGTTGTCATATTGGCGTTCTTAACATGTGGGTTAAGTATTGGAAATTAATTCTGCAACACCCTGTATATGTACTGAAAAAGAATTGAATATTCCTTAAAAATATATTAATGTGTTGAATATAGACACTGACGATATCGTTAACTATGAATATTAAAACTGTTGTGTTTAGTTTTGAAGCGCATGTAAGTATTTGTAATTTTATTATTAATAATCGCAGGTACATTTAAGTAGTACATACGGGAATGTTGAGTGGAGACACTTCAGATTTTTATTTTACTTGAATTTACAGAGCGATATGTAAATATGGGTTCTTACATATCATATTGCACCTTTCCATTCAAATTAGGTGACTAATGTGTTTTAATATTTGTAAAGTACATTAATTATCATGATAACGATTGCAACAATCTTTCCAACGCCATTTTGTTCACTAAACCTTTGAAAAAAGTGTATAAAATTCATAACAAATTGAAAAAGAATGTCGTCAACAAAACGTGTGTACTGAATGGTTGATTTTGGAGTGATAACTAAAAATTAAATACGAAATACAAACGTGTTCCTCCCAAGAGAGCGGTAATTTCCATATCCATCCACGTTTCAAGCGATACTGATTGTAATAATACTAATATTTTTAATAGTCAATTTGAAATGTAGCATAAAAATTGTATTCATTGTTAGGAACAGTAGAAGCTATTTCTAGAATTTCGTTAATCAACGAAACTCCAACCTGTTGTTAATTTCAAAGGATTTAGTATTTCTATTTGAAACTTGGCACAAGGTGTTCGAATTAAGTAACGACAAAACTAAATACAAATAATTACCACTCTATAGGAAATAGTGTAAGAAAATGCAGTTTTAAAAAACTATATTTATATACTTACAATTAAAATAAATAATTACAATTGTACAACTTAAAGTAAGACATAAAGGTATATTAGTTAACAAAACATAAAATTGGTAATGTTGGACTTGCATGTAAATAAACACGGAATATTATTCACATTTATTATATTGCGCGTCGTAAATATGCATTTTAAAATATTTAAATCTTCGCTATAAAATTTTTAATTGGTTTTCTTTGAGCTGCCAAAATTTGGTTCGCCGACATCTCCGGCGCAAATCTGTCCATTTTTCGGCGTGAATTTTTCTTCCTTACTTATGCTGAAAAGCCCGGCGAACTCTGCTTTCTTTTCGGCGAAAGTTCGGAAATTTTCGAATGTTATGAATCCTAATTGTCCTTTGTCTATGCTGTGGAAAATATCGTAAGCTTCGTGCTCTTGCATGTTCATTGTGTGCGTTAGGACTGTAGCAAAGTCTTCAATTGTTAATTTGCCAACTCCACTTCTATCGTAAATCTAAAATAAAATTTTGTTTGAGAATTTATTTATGTTGTAATGGCGTTGCCAATACTTAACAGGTTATTTTACATTCCTCTCAATCATACTTATAATAAGTACTGTATTTTAGAAAAAGTAATTTAAACATATTATCAAATACATCATCAAAAATTACCAACATTGCTTTAATGGAATACTTACTTTGCAGCCAACTTTTAAGGTTTCCAAAGTGCCCCTATTGTCAGTTAATGCAAGTACTCCCAGAAGGTACTGCCGGAAATCAATAATTCCTGTGCATTTTTTATCATAAAGCCTGTACAACTGGTGTGCTAAAGTGTCGTGCGGATCTATTTTCAAGATATTGACAAAATCCGTAAAAGTAATCTTACTGTAATCTCTGTACAAAATATTATGATTCACTATGTTCTCTTCAGGTTTCGTGATATGAAGCCCTAATCGATTCCTCAGTTTATTCACTTCCACTAGCGCATTCGCGTTTGGAAGATTCATTTCTTTGGCCTTGCTAAACAATTTGCAATCGTCATAGGTGTAATCTGAGACTGGGACACCCAAAGCTCTGGCCATAACAGCCCGAACGTTATTAGCAAACAATTTCGGATCGCGTTTTTCTTCTTCACTCGGTCTATACACTGGTAGAAACTCTATTTCGCAAGAACTGGTCACTTGGGTTAGCGTTAGCCATAAGAGTTTTAACCTGAAAATCAATTAAAATCTGTTAAGTTTTTCACATTTGGAATAATATAATATATCAGAGTTAATGACTATTGAATAATAATTGAATTTGTAAAATATATGTATAATTATGTCAAAATTAATAAAATGCTCAAAAATGATAATGTAGCAAAATTCTAGTAATGTTTAATTAACGATAATATTTTACGGCAATGATATGTTTAACTAAACTATTAGTATTTAGATAATAAAGATAAAATCTATCTAAATGTAAATATTAAATTTAAGGCTATACTTACGCACTGGGTCCTTCCCAAGTCCAAGTAACCGTGTCCAATTTATTTGGATATCGTATGCAAACGGGTTGAATTGGTACTCCAGGATAAAAAGCTCCGGGCTTGAAAGTAATCAAGCAAGATCGATTGGTACAAGTACCTTCTGGAAAAATCAAAATTTGGGGCCAATCCATGTCGGAAGTAGCCCTATTGATGATTTCCCTGATTGTGTTGTGCCTGGAATCTGGATCATCTCTCCAAACATAAACTGGTTGGGTGAAATTAATCAGCTCTAGAAAGCAAAATAAGCGAAGACTGTGAATTACGAAAACATTTTACATTCCCAAAAATGTTAGTGATCAAAACATTTTATAAATCTAAAAAGTGGTGCTTTAGTGCATAATGATTTAAGCATTGAAAGGCAAAAAGTCAACGTACTTCCGATATATGGGTTATCTCCACTCTCTCGCCTTACAATAATAGAAGGAAAGCCGGTGAAATAAACGATTCCTCCATCGAGAAAGGTGGAATGGGGTGCGATTACTAGAATAGGGGCTTCCTGCCGCGTCGCTTGTTGACCTTTGATCACAATATTCATACCACCCGCCCTGAAGGTGCTTTTTCCCAATAAGCACAAGATGTGGGTTAACTTCCTAAATAATGGAAAAGATGAAAAATGAAAATAAAACCACTTTGTTATGTCAATTTAATGAACGTGTTTAACCCAAACATATTAGGAAAACCTTCATAAGGGATTAGAAAATCCACCACCAAAAGAAGAATTATTTACAAAAATATTGTGGGTGTGGCAGCAAATGTTTTGATCACCTTTACTAGTTTTACATTGAGATAAAAAATAAAACTACGGACAAAACAAACGTCTATAGTAATAAAAATACACATACTCCCAAAGAAAGGTATCGACGCTGCTTCGCCCTTTGCTACAATGGAAGGAACGCCCATATGCATCATGGCAATACTATCCATGAAAGAAGAGTGCGGGGCCAAGGCTACAATTGGAGCTTCTGATCTGGGTGCTCTTTTTCCTGTTACTTTAAGGCGAAATCCTCCAACGGGGAACATCCAGCAGATTACGCACGATGCTACCACCTTTGTAAAACTATCCAGAGAATGGAATTGTTAGGATGATTGGTTAGTTTAGAAAAATGTTAGTTACAAGGCAGTTAGTGATAGTCATGACGGGCACAGACAATATGAAAGTTAAGTTGTCATGCAGAAGGTGATCATTTTGTTACTATGAGTATACTTAATCTATAATGATTGTCCTTAGTCTATAATAATGATCTTTACAGGAAACAATGAGCACTACGATGGGTTTTCTACATATATATTTTTTATACTATAATTGTTGTTTTTTAAGTTGGCATTCTTTAGACTTATGGATTTAATACTATGATATAATGTTAATGGTATAGAGATAGAGTCATAAACATGTTGCCATTTGCGAACAACTAATGTGAAAATAGCACCTCAAAGATTTGCATTTACACTGCGTTTGTTTCTAACTGAAGTAAATGAAGAACTCATAATAAGGCTTATTAATCAAGCTACGATTAACAGAAATAATTCAATAATATTAAAACAAGTCTATTTGTGAAATTGCACTAGGGTACTATTTGAACAAACAAGTTGATTTCACAAACCAACAACTAATATATGACTCCACTTATTGATTTGTATAAAAAAAGGTGGCGGTGGGAAAAGCTCAAACTAAGATGCATATCTAAGATTTACCTCCTCCATCCGGTCACTGGTTTCGTTCTAAGTTCCTCTTCTGAAATTCCAAACAATCCAATGCAAGCTATTAACCATCCTAAGATTAAGAGTAGGCATATTATGCCAACTCTGATGGGCAATAGTAATACTGTTAATATTGCTGTCTGCAAAAGAGAGATACACAAAAGTATAAATATATTTATGTAACAAATTATTTCATTTCAAGCATCCTGTTTTCTAGTATGTTTTTGTTGCATATGGACTTCTGGTTTCAAATAGTTTATATAACCGATACAATTGCATTAAATTATAGAGTAGAAATGGTAATAGAGTGTCAAGTTCCGTTCAGTTATTAAATTAGTTTGTAAATATTTTTTTCGGTTTAGTAGAGAAAGGTTTGAAGTTTTTCCTTTGGGGCACACGCCCATCATTTCAAACACCAATCTTGTTTGTTTTGGCCTACAGTGGATTACCTGTCCGTAATCTAGGCTATTTTGGCTTAAGCACCACTACGACAAAAAATCACCTACTGACCAATAAAAATTAGTCGAAGTAGAAAGTAATCTAACGGTTTTGAACGCGAATCCAGAGGCCCATGACCGCGCAAACATTCTGTTTATATGTACAGGAGAGAAAGTATGATTATTGCGAATACTGAGGTACTTCCTGTGGGGCTTAGGTAATCAGACGTGCGGCGCAATGCACTCTTCCTTGAAATGTTTTGTATATTTCCTTGTTTAGAAACGTGCTTGCCCATTTAATTTTGGTATCTACAATCTTTGGCGCGCCTTTAACTGCTCCACGAGCTTTAAATCATAGCAATTCTAATAGCCAACTGGATTTATTACTACACAAGAAATGACCAAAAGCCGTGGCAATAAAGATATAACGGTTAACTGGCGGGTGAAATAGCCATAAGTCTGAAGATATAATATGTTAAATAGTTGCACGATATTCAAGAATAGATTTGCAAGCCAATTGAACTAAAGAATTTCGTGTGGGGTTTAGAAGTAAAAAAGAGATTCGCATTCCTTCTGTAATTATTATTTAAAATTGCAAGAAGTAGTTGCAGAAAAATGGGTATATCTGAGTTGAGTAGAAGTCCTTCAACTTCATGGATGCAAAATTGCATGGTAAGAAATAATGGATGATAATAACAGATGCGTAGCGTCATCTTCTTGTGGTCATCCATGCAAACTGAATAGAAGAGTGCATGCATAGATTGCGGCGTGAATGAACTAAAGAAATCAAGGATATCAATTCTGTGGTGTCTTAAATTTGTTCTCTGGTAAAGCTGGTTTGCAATGCATATGATACAATGGTATTAAAAAATGTCTGCGTAGCTACTTGACAAATAAACAAACACTTTTAAAAATATCTACTTTCTCTTCAAGCCTCCTTCCTATAAGATAAGTTACTTCCTCTAATTTGCTATGGCATTTAAAAACCCATTATTGATTTCAAAATTATATTGAAGAGTACCTTCTTTTAAAAAAAGTGAATTATATTTGATATGCAAATATTTGCGGTGTCCCACAATTAAATATATATAAATGTGATACAATATTGCGATATTTATCAAGAATTGGCTAAAGTAAAATCACTCATTAGCAATTATAAAATGTGATTTTACTACGTTTCATCGAGGGACGGTGGAGACGTGCCAAATAACGATACGCGTGCTATAAAATAGCGGTTAATGAAAAAGAAAGTGATCTTTGTGAAGAGAATTTTAATGAAAAGCTTTATAATACAAACAAAGTAGACAATAATTACAAAGTGAAAACTGCATCCTACTATGCTACTTGAAAGCCTAAGTAATTTGCGACTAAAGTCACGTATGTGTAAAAATAAATAGTGAGTTTTAGAATATAACATATGGGCTAATAGGACGGCCTTTAAAATGGGTTCAAATATAACAGCTAACTACGATTGGTAGTTCTTTAGCTCTAATCGAGCCTTCTACGATATTGTTCTAATGAAAACGAAAAAGAATATGAAGGGCGGTATTGTAGTAATGACGAAAAATAATATTATCCACAGAAGTGCATAAAAGAAGGAATCTTTGAATAAGTAATTACCACAAGGGTTATCCTCCTGTATAACTTTTGTGGCATCTAATCTTAATGGGTTTCTTATTGCCTGCCAATAAACATAGGTATTTCTAATTTTGTTGACCCCTTTTCATTTTATAGTGCTTAAAGAGGTAATAAACGAGTGCACTTCTCTATTAATTTTTTTACAAATGACACCTAAATGCAGTTTTAGAACTTGTTCAACTGTTTTCTTTTCAGCTTAAATAAAAACTAACAAGATTTAATAAACTACTTTGAATGATCGTTATACGATCGCGACTACATTTACTTTTGTGAAGAAAATAATCCAGCCTCTTTTCAAAAGCAGAACTTACATTTCAGCACAGTCAAGCGTTTAAACAGACAGGGAAAGCAATCTAAGACTAAATATTTTTAAATCTTTGACTATAGCATTTGCCATTTATAATAGTACATCATCCAATTTTACACTGTGACATATAGACACAACATAAATCAGTGGTCAGTAAAAACATTCATTAGTAAGTATTTTGAATAACAAATGCCGTTGTATTTATTGACCCCTTATCCACAGATGTAGCGTAGCTATGCATTTGCTTCCAATGCAAACAAAGAACCGTCAGCATTTCCTAAAATAGCAATTTTTAAAAATAAGCCATAGTATACGTCAGTAGTAATTACTATGCGCTGTTTAAAATATTTACGTTGCCTTAACACATTTTTTCCGTAGATTATTCCGATAATATGATTGTATACAAGAGGCATGCTTATATAAATTGTTTTTAATAACTATATTTTTAAAATTTTGCAAATAAATGCGTAGTATACTTAAGTTAGACTGTAAAGTCGCTGAAACATACAAAACTGCTCGAAAAAACGTATTTCTACTTCGTTTTATGAATATGTATCGTTTTCAAAAATGTACTGGCCCAGGTGCCAAAACTACAAACTAAATATATTAATTTGTAGTTGGTGAACTTATTTGTTTTGAGATATACAAAAACCCGTATTTCGTATTTCAATCTATATATAAATACGAAATCTATTTAATTAAGTGTTTGTACAATCAGATTCTGTCGTTCCTCAGATTTTATTTTTAACAAGCAACAAAAAGTAGTCAGGATGTGCAGCACTAATATTGTTATACTGCTGTTGCTATGAATACTATATAATTTGTTTGTTGTTTTACTGATAACTGATTAGTAGGGGATACGTATTCGAAACCAATGCAATCCAATTAAAATTTGTTTGATTTTAGGATCTCAATTAGCAGGACTCGTTCATATATGCTGAAAATCACAATTTAGCTACGGTCGATAAAAAGTTAATCTTGCATTCAACCTCGACTATATTTCATCTAATGGATACATTCATATAAAATAATAGTTTGAATTAAAATGTAATATGAAAAATGTTTCGAGTGCGACAGGAAAATGCTAAGCAATCAGGCTCATTTACAAGCCATTTTCTAAAGCTACTGTTTATAAAGTAATTAATTTCTGGAATGTCTGCCTGTTACTTGCAGACCATCTGCGATATATGCAATTGTAAATTATGCTAAATTTAACCATTTTTGTTTCTGAACAGTTACGACAACATTTTTGAATATCAGTTTTTTATCTAACATTCAGCATGGTAAAACTAGGAAAATTTGAAAATATCTACTCTCCCAGATTACTTTTTATCATGTATTTGGTGCAGTTATTCGAAATAATCAATAAATTGCTCACGTTTTATTAACGTTGTTTAGAGATTGAATTGGATACATAATAATAAAATGTATAAAAGCATTACAATAATTGCTTTATCTATTTTGATAAGGAACGTTTAATTTATGCCTACTAAATTAATCACTAATATTACCATACAAATGAATTGATTAGCGCTTAGTATGAATAAAAGACCATCTTGATTAGCAACAAGCAAATAATTTGCAATACATATAAAATTAGAAATGTACAATTGTTTTTCATAGATTTATTTTGCATATAATAGTGTGATTAGAATATAAGATGTAGAATACTTCAGTAATATACCCCTTTGTGCCGCAATAAGTTTATTATTGTTGTGGTCTGTAGTTGAAAGGGCCCACTCGTATATATCCGAATTGAGTAATTTTACTTGATGTTGCTGTATGTGCATTAAAGTCAAACAGTTATAATGAAAACATCAAAACCAACAGATTTCTTGTTTATATAATGAATGTATGTTCAACTGAAGCTACACTAAAAAAATCTATTTAACAACTCACTGTTTCCAATATTGCAACAGTAGGAAACTGGCCAACAAGCCATATCTTAGTCTTAATAAACAAGAGCTATGCATGTACTACTTAAGTTAATTACTCAAATCAATCAGTGCTGTTTGAGGAAAGTGAGTATTGTTAAAAAGAAGATTGCAAATAAGTTTAAACAACTTCGCACTATAGATACTTAACATTAACACTTAAGAAACAGCCAACGAAAATTTATGTTGCACACATCGCTTATTAGAAGTAGCCAAAACGAATTACCTTTTTTCTCTTGAGATAAAGCATGTAAATTGAGCACGTATTGCTACTAGGAAAAACGGAAATGCATAAAAACTAGAAGTAGAGACTACTTCCTAATGCAAACAGATAAAGTGACAGTTCCGGGTTTCTATAGAAAACACACTGATACTAATTAATACTTTAAAAAGTAAATATTGCGACAAGTATCAAGTAAAATAGAAAATATTTACCCTTATTTGCTATTGTATTAATATTTTGATAATCCAACATACTAAGATAAATGCTCTTAAACTGTGTTGAAATACCGACAAAACAGGTAGGTCGTCGACCTCATCAGGATATAGAGATATAGATAAAAGTTAAATTACGGACATTATGTAGCGAGTTCCTTGCATTTTATGGCGTTTCTGCCAGCTTGTTAACTTTTGTGGACTAAATTGTTTGCTGAATGATTTTTGTTTGTACTTAATTTAAATAATAACAGAAAAGAAATTCATTTTCTCCGGTTGTCAGCAGAGACACGCAGGTGCATCAAATAGCTGCATAGCAATTCCATGGACTAGCATTCACATTATTTGTTTTTATCCTGTGCAGAGGAAAAGTAGGTAAAGCATCTTCTTGGACTATAAGAAGTATGTGACTATGTCGTTCGTTAAACCGTTAATAATAACGGGTTTCTAAGCGTGGATTACTTTAAATAGATCTTCAATTGCGCTTAGCCCTTTTATTCTTTGATTATAATAAACATTTTGTGGTAATAGTTCTCATTAAAATAATAAATAATTAAAGTTCATTTGGAAAAAATGTTGAATAATTTATTTCTTTCTCTCACTCTCTTCTTTTGTAATGCGGTTTCGTTTATAATTTGACGCGAGAGGAGCAAACCATGTTTAAATAATAATTAATGATTTTTCAAATACCAGCAAAACGGAACTCAGATTTATAGTTGCAAAATAACTGCATGTTCAATTTGCTATTGGAGTAGCATTTAATTTATTACAATTTAGTATGTAGGCTTCTTCTTCCTGATTGTAAACGGTAAATTCTGATTGAGAAATAATTAAAATTCAGTTGAGTAAAGATGGTGAAAGTGCAACAGCAATTTTAGTAGCAATCACCTTTGAATTTAGATTAAAAATTAAGTCGTATGCTTTGTTTGATGACAAGAAAGTAAGAGGATATTAATTGTAAAAATTTGTTATGAATAGTATAAGGGAACTAGTCCATGCTTTTCTCTGAATAGGATATAAAAATGTGAAACAGTTTTCGTTTTGCATGTCAATCTAAAGGCGCCTTCATATTTCTTCTAAGCTAGAAGATCTAATCTTCATTGTGCTTGAATGAAGATATACTGAAAAAATGTAGGTTACATTCAGTCGTGTAACGAGTTTCATTTCCAGGCTACGAATCCGTAACCAACTGCGCCTTCAGGCTTTCTGCATAATAATATGTAAACACTCTTACGGAAACCGATCAAGATTTTTCAGTGCAATGCACCACATTTACTTTTAGACAACGGGTGTTGCAATTGACTAAGCAGGTTTTCAAGCAATAAGCATTTTTGCAGCAACAGACTAGAAGTTTCAAATATGCTGCATTTGCTTAAAACTATATTAATATCATAACATTGAAATTGTTTATTATTAACTGCAAATGCAGGAAAAATAAGTGTTATAGATACGTTACACATTTATTTCAAGGTAATGGTTAATAATGAAAAAATATGATATAGATGATATTATATGTTATTCAGAGAATGTGTCTGACCCATATAGTTGATATAAAGATTTCATATTTTTTAACACATAATAAAAATCTTTTACAGAAATTGAGAAAATGGCGAATAAATGTCGCTAAACCCACTCGTGCTTTAGCTTAAGATTTATACACTTTGTAAAATTTCGATTTGATTCTAAAAAACTTCCTTATTTTACGTCTACTAAATGTAATCCAAAATCCGGATATCTCTGCAGGGTAGTCAGTTTAAATAACGAGGTTTTAGTCCCATTTCATTTCCATTTAGTTAGAAAAGCTTCAATCTTTTTGTTTCATGTCTTGCTCAATTTTTTACGAATAGTATATGTTGTTGAGCAGCACATTAATATCCATAGTAATACAAGTAGTGTCTCTAAAAAAATTATGCGTTACTGGTTATTTTACTCCTACTCCTAATTAGGTCAGAGCTTTACGATGCAATTTACACATTAATCTATGGTCGCATAGGTCAGCATATGGTTACTTACATAAATCATGGAAGAATTTACACAATAAATTGTCTACGGTTTCCGTTACAAAAATTCTCAATTGCTAAGGAGTCTTCCTAGCAACATATCCATGGAAAACTTATTACTTCAGAACGATTGGAAAAACGTGAAGATATATGCAACAATTTTGTTTTGAACAATCCTCTCACAATAGAACGAAAAATTTATACAATTTACGCATTTTGCAAAGTTATCTGCTTGTCTAAATCTCATACACGCACACACACGTACAGCATCTCTCCTAAAGAATTCGTTCAAAGATTTTTATCATATCATTATTGAATTTCCCTGATTTATCCTCCAATACTATAATTTCTAGAACAAAATGCTTGGTCCTTACAAAAATTAATTCACGTTGCTTGAAATGCTGCAGATGCATTTTTGCTTTAATTAGTAACATGACAGGTTGTAAATTATAACACATTCAAATTATATTATGATGCAAATAGTAAGGTATACGCAGCGGGTTGCCTTGTTCTTGAAACCCAAGACTCTCGAATTACCGCAATTACGATATGCTATTAAGCAATCATAATGTGTAGGTATATATATTTACTATGTATGCATATAATTTAACACATTTTATAGTTCCGTTCCTTGCTGATAAATCCTAAGCACAAAATTTTCTGAAATTCTCAAAATTTCAATACTTTATTTATAAGGAGAGTATAAAAAGAATCCAATTTCCAATGACATATCAGATAACTATAATAAAAACTAAAATATTTGTACAAATATAACTAATAAATTGCATATATCATTGTGTTTGTGTTATAAATGTCTTACATGTGCATTAGACACATTTAAATTAAAAAACCAAATTCCTTGACCCACATATCAAATGTTCGCAGGAAGTTTTCTTGCATTTACTAGATGCTTCCTGCCACTGCGAAGCTGCATTTATTGATTTTCAACATGATCTTAATACACATGTGAATAAATTCGAATCGTTATTTCAAGTAAACAGCGTTTGACACAAATAGTTCCGGAAAGCATGCAGAATTATTAATAAATATTCTCATCTTTACAAATACTTTTACCAAACTGCAGCAACAAACTATCGATTATATAGCAAAGCACACACATCTAAATCGCCCTTTGGTACTCCCTTTTCAAAATTAAACCTTTATAAAACAAAAAGCCTATTCACAAAATATTTTTAGAAAAATAAAGTCATAAGTCTACGCGGTATGTAATTTGTTTGTTGTTCCGCGAAAATAAATATTTAACTAGCAAATTTAGATCGTACGTTTCTTTAACAAGGAAAATTTATTTTGGTGTATGACTATTCTATTTCATAATCAGTATAACTAAAAACTTACATTGAGTTTCCTGACATTATTTGTGCCTTTTTATATTTAAGACGTCAACCAAAAGTAAAAAATTTAAAAAGTCTTTATACTATTAAAAACAATAAACGCGCTTCCAAAAAACAACAAGTAAAAAAGCCTGCGAAGCAGACCGCAAAATAATAATAAAATGCTAAACAAATAGTAATGATAATACACCACATTTCACCTGTGCGCGCAGAAACTTTCACCGTGCTGCAGATGAATTCATCTCCGGACGGAATAAAAATTCCATATTGAATGAAACCCGGTTATTACAATATAATTCGCAACATTTATATTAATTATTAATGCAAATGACACTATCTCTTTCACTCACTAAGCCCTTACATTCAAAAAGACTTACTTTGATTTTTTCTGTGGTACTCTCCAGTTCTAAATGATGCACAAAAGGGTTTAGCAGTTCCGGAGCATCACTATCCTCCGTGGTAATACCTCCAGCCACCAATTTGGCATTCATTTTCACTGAGTTTTCAGCAATTTACAATCTCGTGTTTTCACATCACAACATCGATACGATTTAATCAAAATCTCGCGGTATATTGCAGATGGATAACAATCCCTTCCATATTGAAAATACGACCAATCGAATGTAGGTCTTTCGGCACGATCCACCGCGCGGAAATTCACGAGCGCAAAAATCGTTAATTCAAAACTTGCGCCTATTTTGCGTTGACATCGACGCTACTAGCGACACCTACAGCTTTACGGTTTGTGTCTGCGCTGTATCTTGGTGCATCAGAGTTCATTTTAAAATGCGCGTCCTTTTTTTATCCTTAAATAACAAGTAGTAGTAGAAGTAGAAACTACAGTAGGCCAATTAAATTAACATGCATTAACTGCTATTTTCGCATCATCTATCATGATGTTAATGTTGCTGCGTTTTTAAGTAATCACTTGTTATTGAAATAGGCATTCCTTTTAAAGACCAGAACTTACGATTTAATATAAAATAGTGTTCTTGCATGTAAATCATTTATATCAAGATAATATTTACATTTCATTAACATTTTAATAAATATTTGTACTTTTACTTAGAACATACATGTATCACATTTTTATTGCAAATAAAGTTTGGTAAAGAACAATAACTTGTTAAGATTTTTGGCTTTTAGGTCCTTTCGACTTTTGCCCATTTTTAAATTGCGTTAGCTTTCCCAGATGGCACTTTCTGTTGAGTATAGATAATAAAAAAATTGTATTTACATTTTCGCTTAACTAATTAGTCACGTGTTTTTAATAATCACCAATTTAAAGGGATTGAAACATACATTTTTAATTTTTTTAAATTTAAACTAGATATGTAAGTTAATAAAGAGAAAAATATACAATTTTAAAGTATTCTTTATATCTATATTCTTTAGTTCATTTAACCATGTTCAAGTTCAAAATTCCGAGCTGACAAAATATGTATTACATCAAAATAAAAAATCTGGAGTGTCTTCACTCAACATTCCCGTATAATTATAAGTACGACGTAAAAGTATCTGCGATTAATAATAATAAAACTACAAACACATGCATGCGTTTCAAAACTAAAAGCAAAAGCTTTAATATTCATAATTTACACGTCAATGTCTATATTCAACCCAGTAATGTATTCATAAGGAATATTCAATTCTTTTTCAGTATATGTATATCATCGGAATATGTCTAATATTTCTTTATATAATGTTCAATACTTTGTGTTTAAAAATTTATATACTTTTAACTAGTTTGCAATATGGACCGCTTGTAAATTTCCTTGACGAAGGCTTGAATTTTAAAATGTGAATTCATAGCTAAAGGAAGGGTCCAATTTTAGAATGTAAATTCATAACTAAAAAATGAAATTTATGAAGTTAAAGTCATACTTTTCAAATTTCAAACTATTTGTTATTGCTATACTTTCCATGTTTAGCACTTTTCTAACATTTTTGTAAAATTTTTTATTCCAAAGCAAACTAAATTTAGAATTTTTAAAATTATAAAAATAGCACTTCCGGTGCTTCGATCATGTTGAAAGTTTGTACCTGTGAGTTTTTTGTGATATGTAAGGTGTGCACGAAATTTTAATCCGATAGCTTAAGTTTAAAGACTACTTCACTTGAAAAAAATTCAAAACTGTATAGGTAAACGGGTACTTCCGGTGGTCCTACCTGCATCAAAAGTTGATACAGATCTAAGTTTTTAGGATAATGGCCGTCTACTAAATTTCATCGCTCCATCTCAAACGGTCTGACCGTTATCGTGTTTACATACAGACACATAGACAGCATGTCAAAAATGGTCAAAATGGATTCAAGGGCACCCAAAATGTTAAAATCTTGAGGTCGAATCTCTTCATGATCCCAATACCTTTCCTTCACTTTACTTCGTATAGTATACGGGAATGTAAAAATGAAAATTCCAAATGAATTAAGTCGCATTGTAACTTCAGTTATAATTGCAATAAAAATGTAATTATTACGACTTAGGTGATAGCAAGTCGCCATTTGCCGGTTACTCTTATTTATAAAGTTTAGATCAGATTTGCAGCTACTTGTGGTATGATGCTGTCTTACTCCAACATTCATGGATGTTCCTCGCTGGGCGCTCAATCCTTTGAATGTGTTCGGCAGTCATTCACCGCTCGTGTTCCATGTTCCTTTTTTAATTGCGTAGTACGCTATTGGGGTTAGGGGGCGCCACAGAAAACCTGTCATAAAATTTTTCTAACCTTCGGAAGTGACATTTGTTAAAGTTTTGGTTCTTACGTTAAATGCTGTTTGTTTTTGTTGATTTCAGCAATGGAAATAGTAACAAATTATGTTCTGAGCGATGTTGAAAGCCACGTTTGCAAGTGCATGACGGAATTTTGCAAAACTTTACCGGTACATTTGGATAAATGGCGTGAAGTCCTGCAAGAGGTTAAAAAGCCAGTTTCTGTTTTAGACAATACTGCTTTGAAAATACGCGCTATGGATGGGTAAGTATACTCATTCAAAGCGCTTCTTCGTTGTTTATCAGAAAACAACTAATTTAAAGCGCAATTTCCGGGTAAAAATTATAAAAAAATGTTCTAATGAAACAAGGCATTCAACTGTTTAACCGCATTGTAGGCAACTTGCGATACTGAATTAGTCCCAACTTGCATTATTCTAATGTTTTTGATCTGTAAAAAGATCCTAATGAAAAGTATGACTTCCCTATAGTTGCTTTAACTGCAATCTTAAGTACGGTTCGTAAGGAAAATATGTAACATGATGGTTGTAGAATAAATTACGGTAATTCACATGAATTCAAAAAATTTAATCAAACCTATTAACCCTAAATGCATATTGTTGCTGCTTGAAAACGTACGAGAATAAAGAATGACATTTTAAATATATTTAAGTTTTAATTTTTAGCTATTGTCATAGGGGCTGTAAAATCTGAATTGATTGTAATATCCTTCAATTCAATATTATTTGTTGAAATTTTCTGCTGTCTCTTTATCATAATGTTGTGATCTTTCGGAATTGCATATTCCTGAACAAATAAAATATAATGTTTTATTAAAAATCCAAATACTACTATCGAAAGTACAAATTTATTTTCAAATGATAGCTCTAACTTGTATTCAAATTCAGTTTATATCACTTGAGTTTCATAAACCTTGCTTTTTTTTCTACACTGAATATGTAAAATTTTCTGATAACTGATCAGATTTTGTGAAAATTTATATTTTTGCTGTAAGTGGCAAAAAAGGGTAGTAAAAGCACATCAAATGCTTAGAGAAATTAATGATCATACTGCTCCAACTGATAAATCATATAAAGAATGGCTTTATGTTCAAGAATGGTAATTTAACCTTTAAGATAAAGAATTGGAGAATATAGTCAATGATGATCCAACTCAAACGTAGGAGTACCTGGCAGATACTACAGTAACTCAACAAGTAGTTTGCATATGATTTAAATGTATATGAATGATTTCAATGTAAAGTAAATGGGTTGCACATGAACTGAAATGAAATGATTTTGAAAGCGATTTTTGTTCTTGTGTGCACCAAATTAAAAGGCAAAAAGAAATGCTTCTTTACATTTTATACTGACATAATATAAAACGTATATTCTGTTATACCAGAAAAGAAGAAAATATGCATTGCTATGCCTGATTAATCTTTGTTATCAATGGAAATATCAACACCAAACCAAAATATTAATGGTTTGAAGGTCATGCTGTGTATTCGGTAGAACCGAATGAGTGTTGTGTATAGTGACCTGCTACCCTGGTTAATCCATTACAGGCAATTGGTATAGACTTCAATCGACTCATTTCAACTGTGAGTTATGAGAAAATCGAGTGGAATACAAAGACATAACACTAATTGTTTTGCATAACACTTGGGTTCATGTTAGAAAAATATTTGGAAATTATCAAGTAGGATATTTTACTGCACCCGTCATATTCTTCAGACATTATTCTTTCTGGTTGTTTGTTTTGACGGAAGCAGCACGATTCAGATCACTCATTCACTTCTTTTATAGAAATCTTTGATTATTTTCAAATTTGGATCGTCTTAAAAGATAAAACATATAATCGAGGGGAATTTCTGAAAATGCCTAAAAAGTCATTATATACCTTGATTAATCTGAACTTCTATTTTGTTTGCAAATGGATGCATTTTTAACTAAAAAAAGGAACATACTAATTTGCCCAAACCTAAACCTAGTTCAAATGCTGGGCGAAGTAAAAAGTTTTCTTCGTATCTCACAATGTATGTGCATCTTGTCATTTTATACTGCAACTCAAAAACAACATAATGTTAAACAGTTCTTCAGCTGTTTTGTGTTAAGTGAATCCGGTTATGTGTAAGACCATTCTAAATTAGAGGTAAAAAAAGAGAAAATTCGATACATTCTTCAGTATCACTGCCACCAAGCGGAAAAAGTGGAGCAGGTGGCCAAATCAATTTGTGCTGTTTATGGACCCAATGCAGTATTGAATGTAATAGCAAAGCATTGGTTCCAATCTGTCCATTCTGGTAATACGGAAGTCGAAGAAAAGACGCTCTGGTCGGCTAATTGAAAATGTTGGTAAAATTATGGAAATAATCGAGCCATAGCAGCATGTGAGTACTTATTCCTTTGCTCAGACTGGTCTCGATGGCTGCCAAGAATGTGACAAGAACGAGCATTTAGAATTGGCCAGTAGGAAGTTTATTGTGCCCAATCAAGATAACACCAGGCAACACATAGCTTTATCGATGCCCCAGAAGCTCCGAAAACTTGGATGAGAGGCTATAACACATCTGCCATATAGCCCAAACCTGGCACCAAATGACTAACACCGTTTCGAGCTTACGCCAAATTTTCCGGCTGGTAAAATCTGGTCTCAAGGGAGACTTGTGAAAATAACCTGGTCAAGCTTTTTACCAATAAAGACTAAGGATTTCTTTAATCGTGGAATTTCGAATTTGCCTGCAAAATGAACAAAAGCTATCAAACAGATTGGTGCATATTTTATCTAAATCCAAGAATCTTTTTTTAAATTTAATTAATGAAACAAGAGAAAAATGCTCCGAACTTTTTATTTCATCTAGTAAAATACATTTTATTTGATAGGGGAAAATTAATTTCATTATCAGTGTTTTGATTAAAGGTTCTTTAATAATAAATTTACATTGTGCCGTTTTAAAATTAAATTAAAACAACATCTCATTTTAGAAAAATATAAAAAATAGTCACTTTTATTAAAACCAGCTTTTCAGCTTACAATAGTTTTACAAATATTTGTAAAATTAATAATTCTATGAAACAATAATCAACCACATAAATACATTTGTAACGAATAACGGTTACATTAATACATGTGCTTAAAACCATCTTTACATTACTTAAAAATTTAATATTTCCTACTAATTTCCTACTGACTTTACACCATTATCAATATCACTATAAATGTCAAAATTTAAACAATTCTGATTTTCTGAATAATACTCAGATATACACCTAGGTTTCCCGTTACAAAGATATCAATAAGCCAAAAATTTTGGTGTAAATAAAATAGAGTGTGATTTTATAGCACTATTTATTTAAACCTGTATTATTGTAAAAGATTACAGCTTTAGATGTGTAATAACAGGTGTCATATTTTGTGACAATCATTATTCAGAACATTTTATCGCTTCACTTCCTGTATATAATGGAAGAGACATTAACAAATGTTGTGCCACATATATGTTACAATTTAGACGTCTCTTCAAAAATCCAAAAAAGCAAAATTCAATTGTTGACAGTAATATAACTAATCTGTGAAGTGTCAACTGTAGTGTTTGCTGAACGAGATCAAACAAGTTAGCATAAATTTATTTTGGTATTGAACTACATTGGTTAAATTACACTTGGCTTTAAGTTTAATGAATTGTCTGTTGAGGTGGTTTTAATTATGCATTTTTTTTGTTGACCTAGATGAATAAGTCCAAATTCAAACTGCTTATAGTGTCTCAATGTCACACAATGTCTTGTAACCAATTTTGACAGTCTTACCTGCAAAATTGTTGAAAATTGCATAGTTGTTACATGAGAGGGGTATAAAATTGTATTAATTTAAAAATCGCTTACATAAATCAAACAAAATTCCACCACTTAATAAGTGAAAAATTTAATTTTAACATCGCTTTTGTATTCAGCACAAGATGCTGGATAGGCAAATTTATTGAAAATATTTTACTTGTGTAGAACAAGATTGTAGAAATCTCCATTTATTTAGCATCGTCAGAATGAGGTGAGACCTAGTTTATAATTTCCCTATAATAATTAATCTTTTATTTAAAACCAAAACACCTACTTGCATTTATATTTCTCAAAACGGGTAATTGCTTATAAGTTTTAGTTTCAACAAACAAACTATTGAAGAAAAAAGTAATTTGAATTTTCTTATGCAAAGAATACTTATATTAAACAGTTTAATGATTTTAGTGTGACTGATGTAATTCATCGAGATGCTGTAAGGGAAATCCGATTCCTACTTCTAAGAGCTGCTGATGAAGAAGTTGCTACTATAAGAAGGTCTATGTAAGTATGATGGATAAATAGAGTAATGTGAAAAATATTTAAGAAACTGTTAGTTTATATATCTAACGAAATATTTTTCTACTTTTAGTGAAAAGTTAACCAAAATTAATCACGATCTCAAAAATAAATTGGTGACATTTGAAGATTCAACTTTGAAGCTTGATTGGGATGAAGATTCTTCATTGATCAATGGTTCAGCAACTCAGCCTCCTTTGGCGAAGCAAATCCATATGGGCCTGGGCTACTACTATTTTTTTGCAAATGCATTGAAGAAAATTGCCACAAATCTAAAACAGTTAAACTACAAGGACGAGAAGAGCATCAAAGAGTTTCAGGATGCTTTCGACATTAACTTGGAACACGACGATGTCACTTATTTAATTGCTTTGACTCAGTATGTGGTAAATCCCAAGTCTGTGAATTGAAAAAATTATCATGTATCTTTTTTTTCTAACAATTATTTATGTATGTACTTATATATTTTTTTAATTTTAAATTTTTATTCTTTCATAAAATAAAGCCATTATTATTGTTTCTATCTGATTTTTATTGCTAAGTTAATTTTTTATTTATTTATGTGCATTAGTTTTTCCATTTTTGGAAAACATGTTTTGGGTTGCAACACTTCCTGGTACATTGTTTGACGTGGCAAAAATTAGGACGAGTTTTGTTCAGGGGTAAATGCTTACACTTTTTTAATGCATCAATTTTACATGATGCAATACCAAAATAGTTTGGCTTACTGCTACTTATTTCATCATTGTAAGAATTATGATCATATAGTAATAGAGCTTATAGGTAAACAATAATGTTGATTTGTGCAAATTCAAATCAAATTCATGGACATTTTAATACCAAAAATCAACAACTTGCTGAACTTGATAAGCATATATGGACTTCAAATATTTAACCATGTCAGTTTGAATTGTTGATTCAACCCATATAACTTTCCCTCATATTTGATATAGAACAATTCTACTTGCGGTGATACCTTTCATGGTATTTTCCAATTGTCCATTACGGATATATCCTGTAAAATTCCTTTTTTACATAAGCAAAAATACATATTTAATAGCCAAATAGCTCACATGTAAAATTAGGGAAATGCTTTCAGAAAAATTTTCAGTAGTAATTTGCACGCTATATTGTTTTCTCTATCGAAACCTCTGTAATACTCTGATTTTGGGTTAATAATTTTGGTCGTTTGCTTATGATATGAGCATATATTTTCAAATAATTTAAACAGAAATGCTTTAGAAAAATTAAATTGACAGTCAAGATAGAAAAAAAATTAAATCATTATTACTCAAGTGTGATGCATACATTTATATTTTAATATTTAGTCAAATCAGAACACTAATTATTATTATTTTAATGCCCCTTTATACTTTAATTCACAATATAAATACTAAATCGCCAATGAATTTTCTTATGAGAATATGTAGGCAAAATAAATTATCGGTGGCTTAATTAATACGCACTCACTTGTGAATCAAATGTTTTTATTACTTATTTGTTTTTAAAGATTGGACATTTTAAAATTTTCGCAAATGTTGGGTTACAAAAACATTTATTTAGAATATGTTATGCTGTTCGTTATAAAGAGCTAGTAAATTAAATCAGTACATCAGAAAGACAAAGGAGAAAGGAAGAAGTCAGATTTGGAGTCAAAACAATAGACGAAGATAGGGAAATTAGAGAAGAAGAGAAGATGAAAGCAACTGAATTGGCCAAGAAAAGCATCAGGACATAACGGAATAACAACGGAACTTAAAAATTATGGATGATGAAGGTAGGAAGTTATTTCTTATAGTACTAAATAAACCACGGAAAGTAAAAACAATACCTGAAGGTTTGAAAGTGAGTTAGAATACTGATATATAAAATAGGACACCCCTAATGAGTGTAGTAATTAACATGGTATAACACTATCAAGCTCAGAGTGGGCCAAGAAAACGAAGAAGCGTACAAGATCATATATTTACATTGAAACAAATTATGTAAAAATGTAATGATAAGAGAGGAAAAGCATGCATGACATTAATGGATATGGATAAAGCTTTTGACAGAGGTAAAGTGGAAGAAGTAAAGAAAAGCTTAAACAGATAGGTTGGAGGTTCGGTAATAGGAGCAATAAACAGCTTGTGTGAAGATAATGAAAATTATGTAATAACTAAGAAACCCAATATCTGAATGGTTTGAAACGAATGAACGGCTAAAATAAGATTGAATAATGAGCCCAGCTCTTCCGGATTTTCATGGACGAAATAATACAAAAATGCAAAGAGTTAAACCTTTACACTTAGGATACAGAGAAATGATACCAATTAAAATAACAAAAAAATAACAGCGTGCGCAGACGACATAGTAATGAAAACGGAAACGAATTTCAGAATAGTATGAATATATGGAATGAGACACTAAAACAATACGATATGACAATCAATTTTAAGAAAACCATAATAATGGAAACAGAAAAAAGATATGGCAAAAAATTAGATAAAAAAGAATAGAAAAAGCAAAGCGGTTTAATTTACTTCTCAATTGCGGGAATCGTAATGAACAGAAATGAAATATCGAAAGCAAGAAAGATGAACGTCTTTAAAACAATATACTGACCAGTAACATATGTGCGACGTGGAAAATGGGAAAAAAGAGAGGAGAAGATATTTCAAGCTGTAGAATTGAGAGAGTAGATCTAAAAATAAACGTAATACAGATTACATGGCTTACATGGAAGAGAAACTGGTGTCATGAGGGGGAGGCACATTATAAGAATCGGAAAACAAAGACATGCAAAGAGGATCGGGGAAGTAAAAGGTGAGAAGAAGGTGAATAGAGGAAGGCCGAAGAAAAGCTAAGATCAAAACATAGAAGAAATACTGGCAAACCAGCATTAGAACAGAAGCTAGAAAATTAGCGAAAGAGTTTCTTAAGTAATAAGAAATATAAAAGAATGTATAAATCGCAACACTTACGTAGCAAGTAATTGAGAAATATTTACAGCCTGTTTCAAAATTAAGTTACAAAACTTAAAGGGATGGCAGATATAAGAAATAATATGCGATAGGTTTTTGTTTGCATTTTGGGGCATAATTAGTAACCGAGATATTAATTACATGTACATGTTAAGAACCGCTGTTGGAATTCCTTATGACGTCGTCGGTTGAACATAGACGAATTACATCGGTATTTCAAAGAATCACCTTCCTGTTTACGCTTAAAACATCTGGACTCGAAACTTACGAAAAAATAATAAAAAAACCGCGTTGAAAAAAAAAGCAAGCAAAAAAGTTAACAGTCCAACAAATTTCAAATGGAGAGGAAAAACAAACGCCACATGTTCGGATTGCATTCATTTCAATTTGTTTTTAATACATTATTACTATTACGTAAGTTAACTAAACTTTTTTTCATGACTTATTCAAAGAAAAACAAATTTATTAATATGCAAATCATCTGCACTTACAAAGCACGAAACAAGAAAAACCATAATTTTATTGTAAATAAAGTGATAATAATGAAAGCGGATTCTCATTAAAAAACGTAAAGCACAATAAATTTACATGCACAGACGCAAGAGAAGCGGTGCATGTTTTTCTAGGTTTTTTATTTAATGCGAAATGTTAAATTCAACGCCAGTTAATACGATATTTAAGTAGCCATCAAATTTTAACAAAAAATATCGACAATTACGTTATTATTTAGTATGATGTAACCGCCCTTCTTGCGGCGGTAATATAAAGCGATATCCTTTCGAAGTCACGATCGATCCCCAGTTCAAAATACAACGCGCTCGAATAAAATTTTACTTAAATAGTTGCTCATGTTCTTTTTTCTGTCTTTGTGTTATCAGGAAGGTTTTGTGTTTCTGAAATAATTTTATCTCGTGAGTATGACGGATCTAACGCTTTGTTTTGATTGTGATGCCTGTATTTTAATACAGATCAAGGTTAATTTGCGATGTATGATGTAATCGTCTTTGTTGCGGCGGAAGATAGTAATACAAAGCGATCTTTTTTCCAGGTCACCTTCTGTTTTATATGATTCGAAAAAACTCGGCGCTATAAAATTTTACTTCAATGGTTGTTTATGTTCTTTTTCTGTTTCTCTTTGACAAGAACGGTTTTGCGTTGTTGAAAAAAATGAATCTCGAGGTTTTATATATATACATATATATA
>JAWQRO010000377.1:0-40838 GCA_033557835.1 Helochares maculicollis
ATGGTTTTCAAGCCACATAATTTTAGGCCAGGTCAGAAATACCCTACTGTACTTAATGTTTATGGTGGTCCAGAAGTTCAACTGGTTTCGAATTCCTTCAAGGTAAGATCTTACCATGTTTTTACAATTTAATCTGGATTGATATAGCTGAATATGATGATTATAAAATTGTTGACATTTTTGAAATATGAAAAATTGTCTGTAAAAAATTGCAATATGTCTTCTTAACAGCATCTTTGTGAAAAGAGACTTGCTATTTGGTAATTATCAGGATAAAACACTAAGGATGTGTCTTGTCTTATCACGAAATAATGTGTTTCTTTCAGTACAAAGAAATTTGAAATTTTTATTGTCTTTTCAAATTATTTTGTTAACTTTAAATGTATTTCAGCAAACAATAGATTTGCATCCGCTTGAAAAGAAATACTTGTAAAATATTGATTAACATACTGATAAATTTAATGTCACATATAATTATTCTGTAGGCTATTAGTTAAAGAATACGCATTGGGAACCATCAAATAAAGTACTAATTATATGTAAAATGCAAAAACTGTTAAATATCAAAGTAAGTAAATTGTAAAACAGTTATAAAACAAATATTTTATTAGCTCTGACATTGAATTTAACATCGAATCTAATAAAAACCTTCTCTTTCCTCTGTGGTTGTGCACTTTCATTTATATGATTTTAGCTACTATAAAAAGAATGTTTTTTTTTTCTTATTTCAAATTTAATAGATTCAGGTTATTTACATGTTAACAAAAAGGTCTTTCAGTAAAACTTATGCCTCCCTAGTTTAGCAAACTTGCCTAATCATAAATAATAAAATAAATACATGGAAATGAAAGCATTAGTTAAAAGCAACCATTCATGTGCTACTTGTCTTTCCTCTTCCATCGAAATATATTGGGCTATTAACTGTCTTTGCTTGTCTATATCCATTCTCAATGAGAGGTTTGTTAGTTTGTTGAGGTCCAGCTATTTTAAGCGTAGATAAGGAGATACTTTGAAATAGCAATAAAATTCCTCTCTTCCGCCAATGACATTATAAGGAATTTTGCCAGTGGCTCTTAACATATATATGTAATTAACATATCGGTTATTAATTTTTGTTCGTACATTTACCATGTCTTGAATCCATTATTGACTTATTATTCTATTTTGCAGAATTTTATTTTATGATGTAGATAACTTTGTAAAAATGCAAAAATAATTTGTATACAGATATTACAATATTAGCATTTGAATCTAATCTATTAAGATTATTTTAATTAATTGCAAAATATGGACCACTTGTTTTTTTATATTTTTGGTATTTTTATGGGCAAATTGACTTTTCTGGATATTAAAATGCTGGTTGAGTTTTTGTGTGAGACATAGTAATACACTCCATTTTAATTTATACATTTACAAATGCTTTAAAGGTGTTTTTTTTAATTTTCCATTTTTATCTAAAGGATAAAAATAATACTTAATAATTTTTTGTTTCGAATTTTAAAGTTGTTGCACATCTTTCTCAGCAATGTTTATATCCACTTAAATTGATAAAATGATTTTCATTTAGATTTACTGTTCTTGTGTGGTAGATAAAATGAATTGAAAAAATTCAATAAAATATTGATGTTGAACACTATCAATATATAAGGTGCATTCTAACACAAAGCTATTTTCTAGGAAAATATAGTCTCTTTAGCATTTTGCTTTAAATTAAGGTTTATTTACTGAATTCTTTGAACAATTAATAGCAATTGTAGATTTTTTGCATTGAATTGCATCTTAAGTTCCTAGAAAACAAATTTTTCCTGGAAAGTAAAAAATCCATCCCTGGATTCAGGATATAAAATTGCTACTAAATAACATGTGTGATTTGTGATGCTTAATATAAGAACTTTTGCAATAAATTAATATTATAAATTTTACTTTGTAAATTTAACTTGATTCACCTAATATAATTTCAGAGTTTGGTTCACATTACCAAAATGAAATAAAAACCAACTTTTTTAAAATGTAATTTACAGCTTGCCAATTTGTTATAATTACAGGGAATGCGGCAACTAAGAATGCATATGTTAGCTGCTAGAGGCTATTGTGTAATAGCGATCGACTCCCGTGGGTCTCAACATCGTGGCTTGCAGTTTGAGAGTCATCTAAAAGACAGAATGGGAACAGTGGAACTCAATGACCAAATAGAAGTGCTCAAATGGTTGTCTAGTTCACTTGATTACGTTGATATGACCCGAGTAGCCATTCACGGGTGGTCATATGGAGGCTACTTGAGCCTCATGGGTTTAATACACTATCCAGATATATTCAAAGTTGCCATAGCAGGAGCACCTGTCACTAGTTGGAATTTATATGACACTGGCTATACTGAACGATATATGGATCTTCCTGAACACAACGCACAAGGATATGTAGAAGGATCAGTGTTGAATTTTATTCACAGACTTCCAGAAGAGTAAGGAATTCAATTATATCTGCATGCAAGATTTATCTATATATTTAAGAAAAATTTATTTAAGTAACTATACCTAAGTAGGAGGAGTTTAGACTTATCAATTATTTTCCTTTCAGAGAAAATCGTCTTTTAATAATCCATGGGTTAATAGATGAAAACGTCCATTTTTATCACACTAGCCAATTGATCAGTGGAATGGTGAAAGCGGGGAAACCGTACCAGCTTCAAATATATCCAAACGAAAGGCACTCACTTCGGCATTTGGACGCTAGCAAACATTACGAAACCACTCTGTTATCCTTTCTTCAGAATAATTTGTAGACTATTATTTGTGTGTTTTAGATTTTTTCCAGAGACTCGAATAGATATTAACAAATCTTACATAATTTTTACGATGCTAAAAGTGCAATATCTTTGCGTTCACTTGACTTTTAACCTACATTCAATTTGCCCCTTCCAAAATTCTTCTTAGCTAGATTTTAAGTTAAATTTATTTTTTAATATCTTGTGATAATTCTAAAAGAAATTTTAGCAAGAACAGATTGAGACAAGCAAAATTGTTTTGTAAATAATGTCGTAGGTTTTAACTTATATTTATTTATTATATTAATAATAAAAATTAACAGTTAAAAATGTGTTAGCATTTTATTGTTTAATTCGTATTTTGTTTTTGATTTTAGAAAAGTAATATCTATTTTTTTATTTAAATTCTAGGTTACCCTATTCTAGAATAGAGTCTTGTTTTCAAGATATTCAATGCAAAGCAATGCAATAAGATACAGTTTAAATATCACAGGTATTCTGTGATTTTAAAATCAAATAAATAGTCACTCGTAAGCAGCTGTAGATTAGAGCATTTTCGAATAATTGTGAACTGTAATATTAAAAGGTTTCAACGTCAAGATGAACGTCTTTTTGAATGTTTTGTACACCTACTTTTAAGGCGATGCGTTCCTGCAGAACTAACAGTATTAAATCTGTATAATCATAGCCTACTCCTGATTATTTTTTGTAGTGCCAGAAGAAGGACTAATATAATTTTACAGGAGATTAATTAATTAAATATTATTTCCAATTAAAATTTAAATTAGTCCTTCATGTTTGTATCGCTAAACCGCAGTCCAAAGTTTAAGCAGTTTGAAGTTGCATGTTTCATTATTATCAAAACATGGGAAATTTGTTATCTTAGCTCTGTTTATAAAAATTAACATGAAGATACGGCAGTAATTTGTAAAACCAGAAAATTTGTATATACACTAAAAATAATAGTGCTTTTTAATTATTAATTATTGTAAAATAATTATTTAACAATAATTTATATGAGATTTCTTATAAATAAACTAATTGTTTTTTTTCTGTAGTGTTTTGTTTGTTAATGCCACACATAAGGCTTTATGTTCTTCGAATATGTAAACTAGTCCAACTAAATTATGCAACAATTATTTGGAATTTCTGAGAGATATTTATAAGAATGGTATAAATTTATAATTATCCGATTAAAGGTAGCATTTTTGTGGCGAAATCTTAGATTCTCGCTGCTTGAAATTTTTCAGTTTGAGGCTTGCAATCTAATTAAATTAAAATAAGATTATATTGCCTTACAGTTTAGTAAAGCAACATCGTCTTTTTGCAGAGAAAGTATTAAAGGAGCCTTCCAGCAAAAGAGTAAATGTAGAACTGATAGAGTTGTATGTGCCTATTATATACATCAGAACCTTTGGTTTTT
This sequence comes from Helochares maculicollis, assembly GCA_033557835.1. Taxonomy (NCBI): domain Eukaryota; kingdom Metazoa; phylum Arthropoda; class Insecta; order Coleoptera; family Hydrophilidae; genus Helochares; species Helochares maculicollis. Next base: position 4,188 of record JAWQRO010000377.1, read on the forward strand.
TCTACAAGTGGGCTCTGATATCCAGTCACACTTTTCAGATCTTCAAATAAATTTGCTAAGACTTTGTATTGCAAGACTCAGCAGTGTCTTCAATACAGTTGATTCAAGCTTCCCTCTCAACAAAGAGAATCAAAAGTCAGCTATGAGATATCAATCTTAACATAATGAAGCTAAATTCTTAGAGTCCTGTAATCAAATTGAAAATTTTGCATAGATTGACCATGAAGGTAACTACTGACATTTATTTATTCTACATATTAAAAACATTTCTGCGATTGAGCAGAAAAACTTACTTGGTAAACCCTTTTTTAGCTATGGCTCAACTCACAAAAGTTAATTGAGATTAGATGCACTGAAAAAATTGCTAAACAGTTTTAAAGAGATACAATTAAAATTGATTTTTATTGTTCTATTAAAAAAAGCAGCAAACATGCAAACGGATCGACGATCTCATGACTTTTTAGAATTACCCTTAAATATTAATTTCAAAATAAAATCATAAAAGTATATTATGAGAAAATCCAGAAAACCTAACCGCTATCGTATGAATTAGCCAAGAAAATAAATTATAGCAACCCTAGAAGGTAAACTGAATATTAAAGCAAGCAAAAATCGTGAAAGTTAAAATAATCTCCAAAAAATCTTGATGATGATAAACAATATAGCACTGCTGGATCATTTCTTAGAAATAAGTATTTGAAACAAATACTAAAATTTCTGAAAAATTATATTATTTCATAACGGATATATCATATCGAAAATTAAAACTAAAATTTAAAAGTGACACTATAAGAATAACAACCAAATTTTGGAAAAATGTTGAAGGGAAATGGTAAAATGAAATTTGTAGAAAATGTTGAAGAGTAATCACACTACAAACTCAGCAAAATTAGTTTTGTATGTGTTGTGTCCTATGGGGTCGCTGAAGGGAGAGGGTGGCGTCCCTACCACTTCTCATAGGTTAGGGGTAGAGATAGATTTAGTTCTAAGTTTAAGAGTCTAAGAGCAAGTGCTAAGTATGCAATTGTAAAGCATAGTAATAAGTTATTTGTAAGCCCTTGTACATACCATTGAGAAGTGATTAAATACATTAATATACAGTCCACATATTATTATTGGCTTGATCGTATTAACGCGCATGAGGTGCATAATTTCGATCCTTGCCTCATTTTGGTCTTCCAACCGGATAAAACATTTTGTTTCTTTAAGTGTAGTGCCAAGCAATTTATAAACTTCTCCAGCTCTTTCCGAAACTGAGATACTAAAATGCATAAGCTTTTTGGAAGAGTTTTCAAAAAGTATTAGTCGGCTATTATGCCGCTACTATTTCTAAATCTTTTTCTCAACAACTAAATGCTTCTTTTAGAAGATCAGTCTTCCCGGATTAGTTGGGATATTTGAGCATCGAAGCAGCATTCTCTCAGCTATCCCGATTGTGAGGAGGCTGATAATGTTTCCCTTTGGGTGTGGTCTAACAAAAAAGACTTACTGGCTATACAGATGAGATATTTGTAATCCCAACTATATGATTTTATACGTCACGTCTGGGTCCTCTTGCCTTAAGTCTACATTTCAAACAGTTTGTCTTTCAAATAGCTTGTCAAACCTTTTGGCATGGAAATTATCATCCTTGGGTAAAAATATTCAGCAACTGGCATGGAGGCAGCTTCAAAGCAAACATTTTTCACGTTAGAGTTTAGTTGAAGAGTTTGTAGAAAATTTACTGTAGTTCGCGCTCGCTCTCGCTCATAATAACAAATTTACCATCATAGCAAACTATTTTAATGTTACCAAGTGACAATTTGTATCCTTTGCTGCGTTTGCAATTTGGTTTGGGAACCTGTTTTGTTAAACGGCAGTTGATTATTTTATCTCTGCTGTTAATTGGTCGTTGAGTCACATTTAAGCGGTTGTATTTGTGTTGAGTTCTTGATGAGTGGATTCAGTTTATCCCAGACTATTTTGAAAATGGTTTTCAACTTTGCATCGTCAAACGCTTCAGTGAAATTTATGAAGCACATTACCCTTGCTTTTTAATTGCAATTGCTTTCTGTATATGATGTATTATATCCAAAGCCTCTTATTCCTAAGGCCTTTAAGTTCTTCGGATAAATTGATGCGCACAAAATTGAGCTCTCTTAATATCCTTATATCTTCATAATTTGCTTTAATAATCATATTTCCCGACAGTTTTTAGGATAATTTATCGTCCGGGTTCAATATTTATAATGTGATAATTCTCTTTATTTAGTAAGATATCTATTTGGGTGCTAGTATTTTTTTGAATAATTTAGTGAGTTCTAATAATTGTGGTTTCCAATATTACAGAAGGTCGTTGGGAATATCATCTATGCATGCGTTCTTTATAGTTTTGATCTTTGTGACTAACTCTGTTGTTGTATTGATCGATATTAACTAAGTTTTACTTTTGCGTGTTTCCAATTAGTGGCTCTTCCATATTGATTCATTTGCCAGCTGCTTTATATGTTTCTTAGAAGTCTGTCTATTTCTAACTTTTCGACTGTTTTCTGGTGATTTCAATGTTTGTGTGGGCAGAAAGTGAGTCTTAGCTCTAAGTGAATTTATTTGTTCTTTTAGTTCCAGAACATAAACATAATTTCTTTTCTCAATGAAGATTGGTCATATTTTTCTTTGTCGTTTTTTTCTCATAACCATGCTCGCCATCGCGCCTTACTATTGCGAAAGTGGTCTTTTGATCATTCAACAAATATTGGTTTCATGTCAGATATTTTGCTCACTTCACTTTGCAAGCCTCTTTTGTCGGAGCATGAAACTGACACGTTGGGCTAATTAATCCACCACCGCACAAAAGGAAACTGTTTTAGTTATTTTATATATGTAAATAAATTACCGTAAATAAAAAATGTCCATTAACAACATGTCCTTTCAGCGTTGAAAATGTTAAAATATTGTAGTGTAGGCGATCCTCAACTCTAAGAACGAAATGCAGCCTTGTGTTTTAACGGACTCAACTACAATAAATTTTGCTAGTAGCGACAAGGAAATGGCATTCGTAGTCACCATTACGGATGTTTAGGAGTTAACTTGCTGCAACATTCAGTCCGTTCGTGAAAGTAATTGCAGGGGTCGTAAGAACAGTAATCATCACTAACGGCTACAGTAGGTAACAGGAAAGCCTCTTCTATTACAAGATCCAAGCAAGACAGAAAGCAGACTTAGTGCAGTTCTATGACCGAGGAGATAGTTAGGGCATTAATCGATGTAAAATATAAATAATTAAATATTGTAATATATGGCAATAGTAGGTAGTACAACAAGCTAATAAATAAGAAAAAGCGGCATTTTTATGGTAGATTAAGTAAAAAACCTCTGTGGAGCTCGCAACAATATAATACCTATACGCTAGTGATAAAGAAAATACACTAGAAACAGGAAACGAATTTTACAGTATTTTGTACTAGACCAAGTTTATCGAAATAAATCGAAGTCGCCTCTATACATTTTCGTTTGCGTTAGATTATTCACACAGGTTTCGTTTTCAACATTCACTTGTATTTTGAATGCTTCTCTAAAATATTCAGATACTTGAGATAATTGAAGTTTTTACAAGATAAGATTTAATTCGTTTAAAAATATGGTTTAATTCACTTTGCACTGATCACACAGTATACACCTAATGCAGAATAAAATATAATAAAGAATGTGATTCAGTTTATTACATAACAAATTCATTTAACTGGGTAAGAATTTACTTTGTTTCAATTATCACAAGAACAGGCTTACTCAAAGTCGTTGCAATTATTCCTTAAAACAAGTTGAACGAATACAAATTTATATTATAATTTAATTTGTCTATAAAGTCGAAAATTAGAAATGCAATGAAATCAATTTTTTTATAAATAATCTAGATAATAAAGAGATATGGTTACATTTATATCAATTTCATTTAATTTAATAGTTCAAACGATTAGTAAAATTAATGATGCATAAACCACAAGATCATTTTATTTTATTATGCAGGAAAAATTGGTACATCAATGCGGGTGGCTGCTGATGACTGACCTATTAAAATAAAACGGAAATGCTACCCCTATTTAATTTCGACCTTGATATTATCTACGGTTATTGTAATTTAATGAATCCAAAACTACAGTTCAGCTCTTTTATCAGATGGTTTCTAACAATACTGTCACAGATTCACGTCTAAAAATAAGCCGCATAGCATATTTAGTTTTTTTAGCAGATGAAGGTCATTTTATTTACACGTAATGTGATATAGGACGAAAGGAGAAAAATATAATTGTGTGGCTAATTATTAAATCACACCACTATGTACAGTGGCTGTCACAATTAAGTGAGTTACATTTATGAAGCAATATGTACACCCTTGTTGAAATAATTGAAGTTCTTCAAAATGTTTAAGAGGACATTTAAGACCTTCCCGGATAATATCCGGATAAACCTGATGCGGTTAGTACCTACTAAAAACATAGAACAAGATTTTTAATAGGTAGGAACACGAAATTTCACATGTCAAGCAAATTATGCCCTAATTTGCATTTCTATCGGACTCATGCAACTAAATAATTATACAAAAAATATGAGTTTATGAGAAATTAATGTTTATAGGTAGCTTGCTTGTTTCCACAAACGGAAACACATAATGATAAGATATCAACCTTTTTTAATGCTAATGTATTTTTCGATTGGTATCTCATATAACGTAAAAGTTATCTGTGGAAGCAGTTTAAACAAATAGTGCCTATATTGCCGTTTTAACAACGCGTAGAATTCAGGACCGTCACATTAATTGCTCGATATTTTATTATCGTTAATAATAACGTAAGGCCTGTCTATTGCGTTTCTAATCAAACAGAACGACAGCAGCAATAAAAAAATTAATGATGCGTCGCAAAAATAACTGTTGATCTTGAAATTATGTGACCTCCAAGTTTCATCTGAACTTTCACGGATTCGGTAAAATTAGGTGCTTTCTCAATCCAGAACCGTATGTACCTATGTCCGCGATTTTAGCAGATCTTTACGCGTGCTAGTCCTACTGAAAATTCACTTCAATTTGGCAATTCATTGTATGAACACGAAGAATTGTAACGCGTTTTGTAATGCCTCATATAAATAGGCGGGTTGGTATGAGGTCAATATATTTACAGCCGGTTCTGGCCATCCGCGTCCCGTAAGCGCGCCCAAAGGGGGGGAGCGAATAATTTAAAATTTTTGTCGAGTAAAACAGGAACCTTGATGGTAAAAGTGAGATTTACAGACACTCGTGTGGCGTCTTGAACGCACAAAACGCGACTTTACAGGAGACATGTGAACTAATCTATTTAATTATGCTTTTTGTCACGTGTTACTATTTTTAAATATACATATTTTTGTTTGCATTTTATTGGATACCGAATGAGGTGAGTTCATTACGAATGAACCGTTATATTTACCATAAAATTCTTACTGTCACCAGTAACGATGAATTTATCTAATCTGTGTTTACTATATATACAATACCTCGACCGAAGAAATTTTACCTATTTAATTATTTTTAGATACGCTATAGTTTCACCATGTATGCTTTATTAAGCTTCGGAATATTCGCCATCATCCTGTATATAAGTAAGTAAACAAAGTCGCTATACTATCAACAAATTAAATATAACGATTATTATAACAAATTAGTTAATTACTTTGTGATAACGCTTTATCTAAATGTCAATTGAATTACAGCTTAAAAAAACAAAGACAATCTTAATCAAATAAACTTGCTATATATAAATAATTTATGCTTGTGGCTAATTTATATGGAATATTATTAAAATCTGCTAATTATTTAATATTCATTATTATTACATGGAATCGAATATCTTCGAGATTAAATTAATAATTTATACGAGCAAATCAGAAGTACCAATGTCAAGTAATTTCAAATTCCCTACATTCAAAATCTGCAATGAGCCTGCCCCTTGTGGCGCTAAATTTGAATTATGACTAATCCTATTGAAAAAATTTAAAGGAAAAACGAAACACCGGATTATATTCTAAACTTTAGGGTGAAAGTCCACAAAATAAATGACAAGTGGGCGTTTTACAGCAATTTCAAGCTAAATTACACAAGTAAATGTTTTATTACATACAACATAACTATATAATCATTCAGCACTTGAACTTTATCACAAAGCAATTTGCTAATGAGTTTGAAGAGCAGCAAAAACTTGATAAAACAATATCTCCCGTGTGATTGAATTGCATTTTTTGTGTTAAATAAAACTGAATTTTCGGTTTTAATTGAATAAACATGGAGTTGTTGCACAGTAAGTTTTTATAATTAATTCAAATGCTGCAGTTATACTTCACACAAAACCTAATATGTACACTTTCAATATTAACTGGCTGTGGGATTTAGCAGTTTAGTCATTGAAGTATTTGTTCAAAATAAGTGCTAATATATGTGTATTAAATAGTGAAATTTAAAAAGAAACATGCTCATCTTCATGTTTAAAAAAAAACGTACTGATAGAGATTATGCTTTTTTCAAAAAATTGCAAGATTTGCTAGACTTCTATTGATCCAATTTACAAATATTTTTGTTATAATTTTGTATATTAACCGTTTCTATTACCACAGGTGTGATGGAACTCCTCGGAGTAGAATTCGCCCCTATTAACATACCTCTAAATAGAAGGCTCCAAACCCTAGCAGCAGCCACATGGTTCGTCACCATGGCTTTTGGTGGCTTCATTTGCCTACTCTTTGCCTTATACTTGATCGTATTTTCACCAATATGGTCAGGAGTACTTCTCTATGTTGTTTGGGCCTGGACTATCGATAAGGACGCTTGTGAGCGCGGTGGAAGACGTGTCAAGTGGGTACGAAGTTGGCTTTGGTGGAAATACCTAAAGGAATATTTTCCTTTAAAATTGGAACGAGTGCCATGGGTGGAATTAGACCCCAAACGAAACTACCTCTTCTGTGCTTTTCCTCACGGTATGCTTTCCACTGGACCATTCGCTGCTTTTGGCACCGAATATGGAGGATTTAATGACTTGTTCCCACACCACACCCCATACGTCTGCACTCTTTCCCAACATTTCCAAATGCCATTCTTTCGTGAGCTAGCGTATTCGTTAGGAGGCATTAACGCTTCTGCAAAATCAATCAATTATGTTCTAAGTAGACCTGATGGTGGTAAAGTTGCTGTTTTGATGGTTGGAGGTGCAGCAGAAGCATTCAATTGCAAGCCTGGTCAGTATAAACTGGTGCTCAAAAATAGAAAAGGATTTTGTAAGCTCGCACTTCAAAATGGTTCTCCGTTAGTGCCTGTCTTTTCCTTCGGGGAAACAGACGTTTTTAATCAAGTTGAAAACCCAGAAGGGTCCACTATCCGCAATATACAAGAGTGGTTAAAGAAGAGGATAGCTTTAGCCCCTGCTATTCCACTAGGACGTGGCTTCTTCCAATATAACTATGGGATAGTGCCTCATAGGAAACCAGTTACTACAGTTGGTATGTTTATCGAATTTAAATCCTGTTTGCTTTCTTCATCCTGTCATTTGAGATATGACTACATAGCCATTTTAATTCAATTTGACTTGATACCTCAACGTTTAATCAAAACTTCTTTGTAATCTCATTATTTTCGATAAGTATATCAAAACTTTATTGAACTTGTTGAATGTATTTCAAAAATGATTCTTTGTCTGGATCTAAACTATCTCCTGCCTCTACTGTTTTAGGTACCAGGTTGTCCAATACGTTTTACCATATCAATAAGAAAAATGCAATTTTTAGATTTGAAATACTTTTTATTATTCAGTATAGTCTTCCTGAACATCAATTAACTTCCAATTCCAATTTATGAATTCCATCCCTAAAGTGAGAATCTGAAAGGGCTGCAAAACGTGCTTCCGCATCTGTTATGACCTTATCATTTGATAAAAACACTTTCCACACTTGAATTGTTTAGGTTTTGAAACAGATGGAAGTGGCTAGGGGCCAAATCTGGTGAATACCGTGGATGCTTCAACAATTTAAACTTTAATTCAAAACCAGGTCATTTTTCATGAATTTTTCCTTCAGCTAGTATAAACGGTTACCATAATATTCAGAATTTATTGTTTTAATAGTTTGCAAGTAATCCACAAACATAATTCCTTTCGCATCTCAAAAAATTGATGCTAACACGTTTTCTAGACACGAACTCATTTCAGAACCGCAAAACCAGGTTCACACCACTCTTTGGCCTCTTGTTTTTATTCAGGATTATGGTGATAGCCCCAAGTCTTATCCCATAGTGATAAATTGATGCACAAAGTCCATTTTATCCTTTTGGAATAGCTTTAAATGTTGCTGAGAAAGCCACATTTGAATGGGTTTATGTTCCATTGTTCACAAATGTGCACCAATTCTGTACACAGCTTTCTGAAACCCAATACTTCAATCAAAATATTGCTTACACTGCCCGCTGAGATGCCTAGAGCTTCTATTAAATCTTTTTCAGTGACTAGATGATTTTCCAATACAATATCCTGTATGTTTTTACAATTTCTGGTGTTGTTGCTACTTTTGAACGTCTTTAATATGGATCATCTTTAAGAATTGTACAACCATATTTAAATTCAGCAACCCATCTTTCTACTGTACTGATTGAAGGTGAAAAGTTCTTACACACTCAATCACTACATGATACTTGTATTTTTCCATTATCAAAAAATACAGTAACACGTGGATACTAAATAGCGTGTACACAAAAAATGAATTGACAGATTGAAATAAAATTTCACATATTTTATATTATTTGAGCTATTCGTACTTAATAAAGACAACAGCTCACAAAAATATGAAATATTCACTCGACATGTTTGAACTAAAATTGTTTATGAGAACGAGGGGACAAACTGAAGCAGTCCTATAAAGAAGAACACATGATAATAAAATTTATGTTCTAGTCTTTCAACCCTAAAGCTTTAGACTTGGCTATATTCACAAATAAATAGTAGTTAGAAATCATCCGCACTAGGAATTGCCCACAGTTTTTATGGTAACATCATCTGAAATACTTTTCGAACTCCATTCATCATATCTATGCTCATGACTCACTCAAACGATTGTTTCTTTGATATTTATAGCAGTTTTTATGATAATTAATTATAACATTGGAATCAGTTTTACGGTGATCTAAACTAAAATCTATATAACTAGTGTTTCCCTTTAGTGCTATTTATAAACAATTAAACGAACTCTCAGGTAACTATTTGTGAGTTTGTTCACACTGTTCTCCTCATATTTAAACAGGCAAGAAGTGTGCCATGACTTTGAAATGCTAGTGATTTGTCAATTATCGCTCATATTTGCAATAAATAATAAATTCCAGCGCTGAAATTGTGCCTTACACCACTTGAATAAACATTTCCATTTTCAAGAATCAATGCAGTTTTCATTCAATGTTTCTGTTAATTATATTTTGTTGATGATCATGATCGAAATCAAGCAGATACTCGAATGATGTCGAGTCAGATACATTGGCTCAATTATTTAACACCATAATCGTCCCAATCACACTGTTATAGTGAAGCCATATTTGCAATCTAATGTATCTACAGAGGTTTCATGAAGTATTAAAAGTGTGAAGGTAATTTTCTTCAAAAAGACTTGGAAATTTTTAGGCATTTAAAAATTCAAGTTGTTAATTTTACACATCAAAATAAATTATGAAATCTACTTATACTCAATTTGGACTTACCTAAAAAGTTTTATATTTACTACAAATTTGCTCCTCTCATTAGTGTTACAATATCTAACTTGAATAACCATTCATTACTCATGCTGTATTCAACAATATTTACAAATGAACCCACAAGTTCTTCTAGAGCGATGATACTTGTTCACTTCACTAGTTAAAATTCCCTGTTTTACTTTTTTAATTCTAGACTTATTAATAGATTCGTAAGTAGATGGGGTAATGCTGTTCATAAAACCAAAAATAATATTGACATATAAAGTTCCTATGTTTTGACATCCTTTCTCCATTCTTTTCTTTTGATCTTGTTACTCTTTTAAAAAAATTATGAATTGCTAGAGCAATTAGAAGATTGCTTGTAAACCAAATTAAAACAATTTGTGTTTTAATATATGTTCGTTGTAGAAGTTTATATTTTCTGTAATATTTTGAATATTAATGAATGATTGAATGGCTGCCTAAATAGTAATTGGTTGCAATAGTAAAGGACTACCAAAGTTTTACTGTTTTAAAACATTTCTTCACCTTTCTCACTCTTACAACCAGCCAGTAATACTTTTAATTTTAAAACATTATAATTTCTTTTATTCTTCTTGAATATTTAGATTTTAAAACAGATGCTGAAACATGTGAGTCACTAGTTTTGAGGAAAACTTTAAATATTAATTTTCTCTTACATAGCATTAATAACTGCTTTAGAATAAACATCTTATATAACTTTTTATCCAGTTGGGCAGCCCATTGATGTACAGAAGATAGAACATCCAACAAGAGAGCAAGTTGAAGAACTACATGAGAAGTTTATGAAGCACTTGGAAGAACTTTTCGAGTCGCAAAAGCACCTGTACTTGAAAAATGCCGACTCTATAAAGCTTGAATTCGAATAATGGGACCTACTTAATTCATGAAGAGATTCTGAATTTCTAAATAGAAATGATCACAACATAGACTCTTTTTACCAGTATACACTTACATTAATCAATTGATTATTTTAATGGGTCTTACTCAATGTAAAACATTATGCAGTCTTTCTACGTTCTTTACTAGCTCATGATTTCATTAGCTGCAATTATTTTTGAGAAATGCACACTGAATTCAATTGCATATTTGAAACTATATTTACTTAAATGATTTGCAATAGTTTTTAAACTAGCATTTTTACATATTTGTAGTAGTATTTCTACAAAGCTTATTTATATTAAATATTAATGTTGTAAACACTTGATTAAGCTGGTATTGTTTCTATTTGGAAATATCTAGATTGACGACTGAAGAAACCCTTGAGTTTGTATAGAATATTTGTAGTTTTTGTTATTTAAATTAAATCGAAAAAGTACAAATTGTGATATAAATATTTTCGGTATCTTATGTATGTAAGCTATAAATAAAGATTTAAGTACTGTTTTCTAGATTGTTTCGTTTATTTATTTATCATTGTATTAAATGCTATTAATTTTAAACTGGGCGTATTTACGTTTATATGTGTTAATTTAACAAGTTTATGGATTACCATGTTACTAATAACCATATTTTTGTAAACTTGTGTCAATTACAATTTTACATTTCTTCCTTAGTTTATGCTAAGCTCTTAAATTTTGCATAATAAACCCAGTGCCATGTTCCTGCCAACTTAAGCAAGTTTTAGTTATGAATTCAAATTTTAAAATTCGACCCTTTGCAAATAAATTTTGCACGCATTCAATTGTAAAGACTGAAAATATATTTTTAGTCAAAAAAATGCAAGGTATTGCACATTACATAAAAATATATCAAAATGCCTAAAGTTGATTTGCTGGTGTTTGTCATAGTCTAAATTGAAACATAGAAATTCAGTTTATCGAGCTTTGTGTAATATTTTTATTCTGCGAATCAGTTATCAATATGTTAAGAACACTATCTCAAAGATTAGTTGGAGTAATAAAAAGATAATAAAAATAAGTAAATAAATTTTTTATTTTATTGTCTTATTTATTTACAGCATTATTTACATAATTTAAACTTAAAATTATCATGTAACATTTTGAAATCGTACAGACCTCAATTTGCGGGAATGATTGTACAAAATGAAGTAAAAGATGGAGCATTTTTAACCCTTTCTTATTTGTCCTTTTTAACTACAAATAGTAGCAAAGAGTCGTCTTATTGAAAGAGCAACAAATTGGTCCGAAGGACATGACACAACTACAAAACACATTTCCTTGAATTTTGAACACTTGTGATGGAAATTAGAAATTTTATACAATCATAAACGAAACGATGACTAAACTCGACATGAGACTGAAAACATGAAACTGGAAAGTTTAGGTAACGATTTTTTAATTGGATAAAATAACATTAATTATGGAAAATTCACGCAAGTCACTCTTAGAAAAACATCCATGCAGCATTCACACAATTCATTTAAAATACAAATTAACTATTATACGATGTAATTCAAAGTAAATAAACTGAAACTAGCAGATTAAAAATAAATATAAATTGATGACTAGTGAATTGAAGAGGCTAATAATGACAAATTTGATGCCTAGCAAAAACAAGAAAAGTCTAGCAACTAAAAGATAAAATAAAGATAAATAAAGTGGATATAATTGGACACAACTAAATTATGTGAAAATATTCAAAATGAGTAAATAACTTAGGGGAATACACATAAGTAAAATAGTATAAATTAAGAGTTTGAAAAAATAAATTATTTAAAAGTTGTGGAGGGGTTTGATAATTTTATGTTTGTTTGGGATGTGATGCGGGTGCTGGTGGGTGGGATTTGAAACACTGCAATAAAAAGGCAGTGTATGTAACAAAAGCTACCCCAATTGCCAATAAGGCATACATAAAGATGTTCAGTTCAGGCTGCCTGAACCTATTTTTGCGTAACCATTCTAGTACATCGTTTTCTGATTTTAAATCGCCTCTATATATGCTAGGGAAGCGCCTCCTGAAGTAAACGATGGCAGGGAGACTTGTAACACCCCATTTTCTTGCATATCTGGGATCCGCCATTTTCACAAAGGTGATATCAAAGTTATCAGTTTCGCTATCGATGTTTTCTAGCTTCTCCAGAACAAGTTTGCTTTCTTCTGAATGTTGGTCATCTGAAACCCATCACAGGTTGTATTATTAAAACTAAATATAAAATTTTTAAGAAAATAGAAACCAAGAGTTTTAAGAAATATATATTTTTTTTAATATTATTTTTATTAAGACGAAGGTAGTTAAATGCTAATGTTTAAGGCAATGTTTAGGCATTATAGAGAAATATAAGATTTCATTAAAATTTTGCAGCAATAGATTTATACCCTCATGTACTAAATTGAAAATGTATTAATGTTGCATTTTCTAAATTACTTTGATTTTGTGCTATTTTTCTTCAACGGGACGTTGGAATAATTTTGGTATACTGAAAATACTTACAAAAGAAGACGGTGACAAATTCGTTCTCATCCAAAAGTTTATCTAACATCTTCCTGTTGACTTCTTCAATTTCATTTTTTATTTCAAAAACGTCTTGGGAGGTCAACCAATCTAAAACACGATCTGCTTGAGTCAAGTCCCCATCATAAATCATAGGGGTCTTTTTCCTGAAATACATCAAAGATGGCAAGCTGTGCAAGCCATGTTCGGCAGCTGCTTCGGCGCTGTTAATTTTCACAAAGTCAATTCCGAATAGGTCAGCTTCTCCGTCAATTTCTTCCAGTTGCTCCAAAATTTCTTCACATTCTGGACAATCGTCGTCATCTAGAAACATTTGTTTTTTTTAATAACAAGAAGCTTTGTGTTTACGCAAACTTCTAGCATAAAATATTTGTTTAAGTTTAGTTGTAGTTTAGGTTTGAGTAAATATGAGGAATCCCATAATTAAATATACTAAAAGTTTTGTTCAAAATTTAGAAGTATTATAGGCATCTACTTAATATGTTCGCAGTATCTGAAAATTGTTATCTAGGTTCTTCTGCCAAAATAAAAATATATGTCCTGGCAAAATTGTGATAGTTAAACAATATTAGAGGAAAAAATAAAAATTTGACACTAAGAGTTGCCTTTAAAAATATACGTTCTCCGATTTCTGAAAATACATTCAAGTAAGTTAAATTTTTCTATTTTTACAAGAAGCAGCATGGAACAGAATTAGTAGTTGTTCTGTTTTGAAGGGTCACATTATAATTCTCCTCAATATATTATTTTCTTTTCTCAACAAAACATAGTCATTTCAAGAACATAACTTTTTTAATGAAAAATTATCTTTATAAAACATGTTAGTTTAATAAATGTGAATATCTTTCATTTCGAGAAAATTATTGCATAATAAGTTTTACCAAAAATAGTTTTAAAAATGATGTGTAAATTACTTGCCATGATATAGTTACTTACAGAAAAACACAGCCAAAAAGGGCGACTCATTCAGCAACCTCACCAACATCCTCTCATTAACTGATTCGATCTCGTCAGCCAATTCTCGATTATCGTCGTCAATAAGCCACTCCAAAACGGATTCCTCGTTCTGTAGGTCTCCTTCGAAAAGAAGAGGATTTCCATTTCTAAAGTAAACCAAAGCAGGGAACGTCTTGATGCTGTATCTCTTCGCTAGTTGTGGATCTATAATCCTGACTAAGTGAATACCGTAAACATCGCACTCGTCATCAATCATCTCCAGGTCTTCCAAAATTTCCTCGCAAATGTGGCAGTTCTGCTTGTAGAAATAAACAGCTAAGTATTGAGTGTCCTCCACTAAAGACTCCAACATGACTCTTGAAATCAACTCGATGCGATCCTCTGTGCGTTGCTGGATGAGCCACTGAAGGACTTCCTCTTCTTCCGCGAGATCTCCTTCGAAAATTCCTCCAACTCCTTCTTCGAAGTACATCAAAACCGGAAAGTCTGTAGCACCATAATGCTCAGCAATCTTTAAATCTTGGGTTTTTACGAAACGGATTCCATGGCGCTCGCAATCATCATCGATATTTTCCAGCTCTTCCAAAATATGACTACACTGCTCACACTCATCCGAATCTAACAGAAAAAGTAGTGTAAGCAGTTTTCAAAAATCAATTATTATACCGATTAGGTTAAACATTGACTAGACAGTGAAATTTATTGTTTCCTTGCAAGATGAAACTTCAGGGCAAAGGGTGAAAACGGTTATTGACAATAGTTTCATTCAGTCATAATTGATTCTGCTAATTAGAAAATAAATATTCGTTGAAGGGTTTCGTTTAAAATGTGTGGTTTCTTAATTTGGTCTAGTATTTACAATATTTGACTGCAAGCATCTGAGGTTGGAAGAGTCAAAGCCATGTCTTGTATTTATCGAGCTACTTTCGATGCAGTGGCTTTACAAAAAGAAAATAAGGGAAATCACAACAGTTATCATGCTATCTACAACAGTAACACCTCTAAAATCTAAAAGAAAACATTTTTCTGTGTCTACTGGGGGAAGAGGTACCGTATTCATCAGGTTTTCCTTCCTCTCCAGAAGCACTCCTCTTTTTCTGCCCACCTTTTCCTTTTAACGCTTGTTCTCTTTCTTCGCATAAATCACATTGGGTTTTATTCCCTACATATGGATACAATTTTAACGCCATTTATATCAAATGCCAAATTGCTAAAGCCACTTAAATGTGGTACTTACAAAAGTAAATGGCCAATGCTTCTTCATTTTCGATCATGTTCATCAATTCGTTGCCTTCGAAAAGCTCTATAACATCACCGCTCGGATCTTTCTGCGTCAGGAGCCACTGAAGAATGGCCTGCTCATCATAGAGATCTCCTGCGTATATCACTGGATCCCTGGACCCAGACTTGAAGAACAAAATCGCTGGTAAGGCGAAAACACCATGTTCTTTGACCAATCCTTTATCGTCGATCTTCACGAAGTTGATTCCAGCAGCGTCGGCTTCGTCATCAATGTGCTCAACTTCCGACAAGACTTTTGGACACTGCTTACATTCAGCGCTGTCTAAAAGAACAGACTTTGAGTACCCCTTTTGATTTCATTCACAGGTTAAATACTCACATAAAAATACAGCGACGTAATCAGATCTTTGGCGGATTTTGTTAAACATTTTCCTGTTGACGCGCTCAATGTGGTCAGTGAGCTCCATATTTTCTGGATCTGTCAGCCAATCTAACAGTTCTTCTTCGTCGTCAATGTCGCCGTCGTAGTTCAAAGCCTTCCCTTTACGGAAGTATGTTATTCCTGGTGGATTTCTAAAACCATATTTTTTGGCCATTAGCCTGTCGCTCATTTTAACTATTTTGATGCCGTACTCGGCTGCTTCATCGTCTATCAGTTCGATATGCCTCAGAATTCTTGGACTGTCTGGATCTTCTTCTTTATCTACAATTAAAGCAATAGGATGCTTCAATATCGTTATATGATGGAGAAGTTATTTTGCTTTTAACATTTGATTAAGCACACTTTGTCGTTGCTGATTTGAATTTGGTACAATTCATATAACGTTTTCTTTGAACGGTGCAGCAAAACAGTAGATATTCAGTTTATATCCAATTTCCATATCATGTTTAAAGTAGATGGCAATCATAACAAAATTTGGGCTCAATATTTTAACATTATGAGCACTCTTGAATCTATTTTGACCATTTATGGTTCTACTCAGACAATTGTTTAGGAACGAGATGTTATAAAAATCAACAATATTCGTATATAGTCCTAATTATTAAATGTTTCAATCATTATAAACTTGACCCATAGTAAACTTTTTTTTGAAATTTGCTATTCTATTGTTATTTCTACAGACAAAAGCAGAAGCAACATTTTTACATAAATATACACAGTACTATCATTTTTCGTACTGTAGACTGAATATACTAATGGTCAATTCATTGCAATTTAAAAACTTTTCATGTATATTTTTTATGTACAGACATTAAATAGACCATGCCAACCTAAAATTATGACATTATTTTTTCACCTTTAGATATTATTTCAACTGAATGTGAGAGGATAAGCATGTGACAGTTCTAATGCTCTGATTAAACTAAAATTTGCATAATCTTCCATATTACAAATGATTTCCCAAAGTTTTAGAACCGATAAATCGAATTAACTAAAATATACTCTCTTTCACTTATAGTATAGTGGTGTTTTAATTGAAGTAATAAATGCAGTTAGTAGCCTAAATGTTACAATATTAAAAAACAGCGTTTAATAGCGCGGGAACATACATAGTTAGATTTGATTGCTATCGAAAATAATGCTATTAAAAGCCAATAGGAAATGTAATAGCAAACCAGTTTTCGTTGCGATTGTTCGATTTAAAACACTTATTAAAACTTTTGCATTAACAACATCGCGTATATTAAATTAAAACTTTATTGACGCATTGCAAATTTTCAGCGGCTAAGCCACACGAAAAGTAAAATATTTATACTTACAGAAAACTACTGCCAAAAACTCTTTCGTCTCAATGTATTTGAAGAGAGTGTCTCGATCAATCTCCTCTATACTTTCGTCGTTCTTTTGATCCATCATCCATTCTAATACTTCTGCTTCGTCCAGCAAGTTCCCTACCAGATTATTAAGTAGTTTTAGAATTTTTACTATTTCTACATCAAATTAGCCATTTTGAAATAGCAATAAATCAATACAACATTTCAGGTTTCAACTGTTAACCAGAAAATATATTCAAACCACAATACCTTTGAATAAATCAAACTTTCCAATATATCGGCATTTTTGTAGTATATATGGGCGAAAGTCTGACCCGAAATAAAATATGTAGAATATGCCAAAGGTAGACAGATAAAATAAGAAGAAAGATTTAGGATGCATTAAAATTAAGTTAAGTGAAATATACTAAATTAAATATTCATTTAACTAGCACAGCTAAGATAAGTAATAAATGAGGCTTCGCTGTGGCTAAAATTGAATAGATTTTCAATGGCGAAACCATATAAAACAACGATTATGGAATGGCTCTAAAACAAATCAAACAACTTACCAAATTGAAACCGCCACAAAAAGCAGCTACACAAAATTAATGCCTCTGACACTGGCTGCGTGCACAAAGAAATCAACTATTTATAAAACTATTCCAATCTATTTTAAACATTCGAAATCAAATGGTGTAATTTCAAAATCTAAATCAAAAATAACTAAATAAAAAAACATAAGACTTAAATTATAGAAAACAATTTATTCCATAACAACAATGTACACTAATATTTTTACGTATAATTTTAAGTTTTGATGTGTAGATGGCGTTGGTGTCAAGTAGTTCTCAAGTGCTTAAATTATGTTGTTCTTGTGTGAGTGGCGCTCAAACATGCGAGGGTGGCTTTTTTGCAAAATTATTTGTTTTAAAAAATGCCAACGACTTTATATTTTTTAAATTAATAAAAAGTGCTGTTAAAATGGCGCAAATTGGCAGGCATATTCCCTTTTGACTGCAGCTAACTAGCGTAACGTTATTAATTGCAAACACGTAGAGCCTTTTTATACATATTATTATACTTGTAAAGTGTTTTCAAGCAATTTTGTCGATAACCACGCAAATAGAATGATATCGTGAGCTTTTCATGGTTTCGGTACAAGTTAGTTGCATTTTAGGGTGGCCATTGCGATTTAAATAGCTACATTTCTTCTAAGGCACTAGCTGACCTACCAAAAAATTAAAACACCCGTTTAATTTTTGGGTAGATTTGAAAATATTGACTACTAAGAGCTTAACAAAGATAGTAAATAACAATATGTACAATGTGTTTATTAACAACAACAAAAAATAACTAAATAACAAAACGTTAAGAGTGAACTCAAAAATCGCCGCACTCAAAAAAGCTGTTTTTACTGTAACGTCAAAATAAAAAGAAGGACCGAACTAGAGTCGTCGAGCCGATTGCATGTATAATTGGGGAAGGGGAGGTCGATGTGTTCAGAGATCAATCATCTTCTTCGAATCAAGCTTCACCATGTAATACGGTACTCAGATTAGAGGTGTTAAACATTTACCACCACCAGATATATTTACCAGTACCGAAGAATCCCTTTTTTCCTTTCTGTCCTTTCTCAGCTTGTCCCTTGCTCATCTCTGGCTGAGCTTTTCCTTTCGTCGGTTCTTTAGCTTCTTTCGTAGGTTTGTTGGCTACAACCGGTTTGGTCAAAGGCTTAGGAGCTTCTTTTTTAATTTCTTTAGCTGGTGGGGCTTTTTGAGGTTTAGGGGCCGGTTTCTGGGGTTTGGTGGCTACTTTGGTGGAGGAAGCGGAAGCCTTGGCTACTTTGGTCCCTTTCGATGGTTTGCTGGGGCAGCATTGGTAAGGTTCGAAGGGGCTCTTAGGGAACGTTCCTTTACCTCCTAAACCAACGTAGAAGCATCCGTCACCTGCATAAGCAAAACATAATGTCAGAATTCACTTTCAAAACTGGGAATCGTTTAAACTGTTAGCGTTAGAATCACAAAATGATACGCTCTTGTCACTGTCGTGAACCTTTTTACATAAGAATAGCGTTAGTACTAGAAGACATGGAATAAAAAGAGACAAAGAGTGAGACTCTGACACTATGTCTCGCACATGCAGATATCGTTCCAGCGGTACGCAGTCCAATTTTTCACTTTTAATACACTAAATGCCAACAAAGTTGCGTTTGCTAACACTGTTTTACCGATGTTATTACAAAATTATCATTACCGCAATAACATGTTAACAATTTATTACATGGCGTTTGATATGTTTCTGGGAAATGCAATACTAAGCGATACTATATCAGTGCCGTTTTTAAGAAATGAAAACATGTTGTTTCGAACTTCCATCTTCAACAGTAAATAAATAGCGCAAATAAGTGGTTTTCTTCAGCGTTTCAAAATAAGAATAGAAAAATTGGACAACGCCCCGCTGAACGATGAGAAGCCTTCCTGAAAGCGGCATGCTGGACTGTTTTAAGAGAGTCACTCAACGTTCCATCTCTTGGAGAGTCTTGTTCTTTGGGGATCACTCTTATGTTACACCAATATAGGTACCTGGAATGTGACCTTTCACCAAATCTTTCACATTCGCTTCATTAGAGCTTGAATCATCATCATCGTCATCGCCGTTGGAATCGTCGTCATCATCGTCATCATCGTCGTCGTCATCATCATCATCTTCGTCCGAACCAGAGTCCCCATCACCTAAGACACATAATTTTGCAAACATGCAGGCCCATGCAGTCAGATTTATTTGTTATTCAATGCCACTCCCCGCTGAAGAAAAAAGCAAAAAGCCCCAGGCTTCGCGAAAAATTAAGCCCCTCTGACTTAAAAAAACGATTAACGGGACAAAAATCGTGTTCATGAGTGAGGTATTTGAATTGTGCAAGTTATATAACATGTACTGGTGCAAATGAGTTTTTTAGACATTTACACGAAATAATTGGATATTTGATTTTCTTAAATAGTGACTAAGTAAAAATTGCATCCTTACTTTTTTGTTCTACAAGCCATTCCAGAACCTTGTCTTCATTTTTAAGATTGCCTATAAAAACATACAGAATTATTTACTTCAAATTGCCTTACAACACTTTGATCTTTCAGAAAACTATGACCGTGGACTACAGCACAAATAATGCTATAGTCAGTGTCTTGACCTTATCATATAATCTTGAATAATACTCACTGTTACCATTATGCCATAATACATCGATATAATTTAGTTTAATCAATATTCTTAATTACCTATAGATATATAAATCAAAAGACGCCTTACCATCGTACATTATGGGGACTCCTGTTTCATAGTAGACTAAGGCAGGGAAACTGAATATTCCTAATTCGCTGGCCAACTTCGCATCGTTAGATTTTACAAACTGAATACCATGTTTATCTGTGTCATCGTCAATAGTCTCCAACTCTTCTAAAATTTGTTGGCAGCTGGCGCTGTCTTCATTGTAGAAGAACACCGCTAAGTGTTCTACGTCACCGATGAGTACCTATAAAAATAAACATTTTTTTACCTATACAAATAAGTTGTATGAAAAGTATAGATACTTTAAATTTCCTAAAAATTATTTTCATCATTAATCATTATAACCGTAGGATCAGCACTACAGATTCATGAGTCAATTCAAAGTATTTTGAGCAGTCGAAGCCGACCCCTTTGAGCTGTTCTTGGCTTAGTTTGAAGTTTATGTAGAACTATTAAAATCTATCACTATAACAAGAAGGAGTTTTGGTTTTTAGAACAAAATTGCCTGACATCTATCAGTTATATGTTAACGATTTAGACAGTAAACTATTCAATGTACCTTTTACATCAGCGAGAAATATTCACAATCATCTTTAATTTTATTTTTATATAAATTGAAGAAATGTGATAACTTAGAGCAAGTAGATTTAAAACTAATTTTGTTGTTGGCCCAGTATTAGTGTTTTTTATTGTTACCTTTAGTTTTACTATGAAGATGATGTTTTAGCATAAAAGTTTAGGAAATATACAAAACGATGTAGTGACTTTTGAAAGTTATACTGGAAATATTTGATGAAAGTTCAATCAATATGGTGACTTTAAGATAGTTTTGTGTAAAAAATTCGTGACAATAGTCTTTTTTTCGTGCATATTATATTTTTTCTAGTTAAGGCATTGTACTAATTTTTCCATACCAAATTCAGGGCGTCGGTAATAAGCTACTTTCTGACTTAGAATTTGAAATGAATACTAATATATATGATAACAATGCAAATGCATTTTCAAGTGTCTCCAAATAAATTTGCTGTAATATATTTAGAGACACTTTTCTTGAGTCAAGTATTTATAATCATAAATTATAATCAAACAATTCAACAAATTGTTAAAATATAATTTCCTATTTGTTAATAATTTACACATTATATTTGAAATTTTAAATAAAACATTGCTTCAACAGCTAGAAAACTGAAAATTTTCAAAGATAGCTAATAATATTTTTGTAAAAATTTCTTAAAAACACAAGATAAGTGTATAGGAAAAAATTAAACAAGAATGTTATAAAATATTGCTTTTTATGGATAACGGAAAAATGGAAGAAAATGGAGAGTTCTGTAAGAAAGAATAAAATAAAAGCAACATGATTACAAGAAAATACATAGAAAAATTGCACATAAATCTTAACAAGGGTATAAACAGAAGGAAAGAAATAATATAAAGAAGAACTAAAACCAATATTCAACAATGCATAATGCGAGTAATTCGAATATAGTGCTAGAGAAAAATGATTATGACAACAGCCACAATAGAAACAAAATAATCTATACGGCCGACATCCTAAAAAACCGATTTAAGAGAAAAATTATGGTATATAACAATTATGAATTTAAAACAAATTTGAATTCAGAGAGAAAATATCACTATTGAATCAGTTAGTAGCTTTTAAAAAATGAGTAACTTCTATATAACATTCTATTCTACGTGGTCTTCAAAGACTTTAAGCAAGCGTGAAGTCGGTAAAACGAAGAAGATCACTTGACAGCTCACTGTAATGCAAATGTGTGCAATTTTGAATACGTAAGCTGGTAGAAAAATGTTTACAATCAAATTCTGGAAAAATAAGTACATAAAATTATAGTTAAAAAAGGATATACTAACACAATTTTCTGTTGACCCACAAAGTAACGAAAAACACAATATATTGTGATACCAATCTTTACACAGCAACTATCTTTATAATTTGTAAAACCGGTAAATCGAGTTTTAAACATAAATATAGATTTAATATTATTAAACAGTACATTTTGATAATAGCTTTTAACATTGTAATTATTCAGAAATCAAACTAAAAAGTTTGTATAAACTTTAAACATATAAATCTAAAAGACATTTAAAAATAATTAACATTTGCCAAGAATAAGGCTTCTATTTGAACAAACTTATCCGTGTAAAATGTGTTTCTTAGTCTTCTTTCAACGCATCTAAATTCTAAATCAAAAACGTTGAAATTTTGACGTAATTTATCCTGCATTTTTTAACTAATAGCTCTTATTTGTTATGAACAATGAAAACATAACACTAGTCAAACACTAAAGACCTAATTCGCTCATTTTGGTTTAGTGCAAAAATTACAATATTAAAAGATACGAAAAAAGCTTCTATTAAACTTAAAAATTAGCGAATAATTCTTTCATGAATTTATGAAAATTAGCTAACATTTGGAGGTTACAGTTTTGCTAAAATATGTCTACTTTAATAGTTTTTACCTGCAAAGTCTTTCTATCAACACTTTCAATAACATCTGGTGCAGATTCGCGCAAATCCAGAACCCAATCCAAGATGGCTTCCTCGTGCATCAAATCTCCCGTATATATTGTCCTAAATCTGTTTCTATAGAAGACCAAAGTTGGCAAATCATCCAAATCGTACTCCTTCTCAATGTTATCATCAGAAGTTTTCACGAAATCAATATCTTTTTCTTCGCATTCGTCATCGATATTTTCCAGCTCTTGCAAAATCTTCTGCGCCTTCTTATCACCTTCTTCATCTAAAAACAAATGATTAGTTTTTAAAATGTTTTCTAAGTTTTTTGCCGTGGGAACTCACAGAAAAATACTACAACATATTCGTTTTCCGTCAAGATTTTATCCAACATTTTTGCGTTGACTTCTTCGATCCTGTCGGGGATTTCTAAAGTATCTTCATCAGTTAACCATGCCAGGACTTCATCTTCATCTCCAATATCTCCAGCGTATATGAGAGGCTCCTTATTTCTGAAGAATACCAATTTAGGGAAGGTTTTGATACCGTGTTTCTTAGCCAGCGTCAAATCTTCGGTTGTCACGAAAATTATTCCAGTCTCATCCAATTCATCATCGATGTTCTCTAGCTCTTCTAAGATGTCATCGCATTCCTCGCCTTCTTCGCATTTTCCACTGAAATAAACCACAACATATTCGTGTTCTTCAATAAGGTCATCAAGAATTTCATCGGTAACTTCTTCGATGGTGGCGCTATTTTTCTGTTCAATGAGCCACTGAAGCACTTCTTCTTCGTTCATCAGCTCGCCTTCATACAAAGAAGGAATCTTATCTTCAAAGTAAACTAATGTAGGGAGATGATCTATTCCGAATTCTTTGGCTTCAGCGTCGTTGTCAATCCTCACGATAACAATTCCTTCCTTCTCGAGCTCATCGTCGATGTTTTCGAGCTCGTTTAAAACTCGTATATCTTGTTTATCGTCCTTATCATCTGAAAAGCAAATATAGTTATTATTTTACTTAATGTTGTAGTTGTGTTAAATAATAGGTATTAGTAACTCACAGAAAAGCACGGCCAAATATTGAGTTTTTTCGATAAGTTGGTCCATCATTTCATCGGTAATATCTGGGATTTCTGAGTGTCTTTTCTGGTGCAAAAGCCAACCGAGCAATTCGTCTTCCTTCATTAAATCACCTTCGTAGAGATGTGGAATCCTGCGCTCGAAGAAGACTAAGCTGGGGATGACGTCGATACCGTATTCTTTAGCCTCGTTGTCGTCATCGATTTTCACGAAGGCGATGTCGTTTTGGTCGCATTCATCGTCGATATTTTCTAGCTCGGCTAAAATTTTCTGGCTCTTCTTTTGGTCTTTATCATCTAGGAAGCAAAGTAAAGTTAGTATTGGCATGTAATATATAGCAGCAATCGGCACATGAGAAAAGTATAATAGCTGAAACATTTTTAATATCTGTATTTCTAACCGCAGTTAATTTAAGGCCAAATGAAATATCTTCAAATTAAATATTAAATAACAACTTGAATGTGTTTTTTAAAATGCCAGTGAGATAAACTTACAGAAAAGTACAGCAACATATTGCTTCTTATCAATGATTATATCAAGCATTTCATCGTTGATGTCTTCGATTTCATCGCTTTTTTGTTGATGTTCTAACCATTTCAAGACTTTTTCTTCGTCTTCTAAATTGCCTTCATACATTGTAGGAATTCCGCATTCGAAGTACACCAACGATGGGATCTTCTCAATACCGTATTCTTTAGCCTCGTCGTCGTCATCAATCTTAACAAAGACGATGCCGAGCTTGTCGCATTCGTCATCGATATTTTCCAGTTCGTTGAGGACCTTCTGACTCTTACGATCATCATCATCATCTTAGAACAAAACTCGTTATTCATATTTTACACATCACATTTCGATAATTCAAATCGCATATATTGACAAAAAAACTTAAATAATTAATCTTTTGGCTTAGAAATATGATTTTTAACTTTTTAAAACGTTTTAAATGATTATAAAATTGATATTATGAAACTTACAGAAAAGGACAGCAAGGAATTTGCTAGTCTTGATGAGTTTATCTAACATTTCGTCAGTCACGTCCTCGATTTCGTCCTTCTCTAGTTGCTGCACTAACCATTCGAGGAATTCTTCTTCGTTTTCCAAGTCGCCATCGTAGAGATTGGGGATACCTTTTTCGAAATAAACCACAGCTGGACGTTGGTCGATACCAAAATCATCAGCGGCTTCTTCATCGTCGATTTTCACAAATTGAATACCGTGTTTGTCGCAATCGTCGTCGATTTTCTCTAACTCTTCTAATACTTCCATATTGTCCTCATCTCCATGGTCATCTACAGAATCGAAACATTACAAATTTCTTTTATTGACTGTATTGGCCAGTCAATCATTTTAGAGTCCAAAAAACAGATTCTAGCAAGAATTTTCTCATAATGAGAAATTAACTTCAAAGAGGATTGCATAATTGTATCGATTGTATTTTAATGAAGATTGGTTTCGTGCGTTGCTGCCCAGATATCAGATGATTCCTTTGCCCTAAATTTCCATAGAATAAATTTAGTTCACAATATTTCCAAAGTAATTTAGTCCCAGTGAAATTTAAAGGTATGCATTACATAGCTCTTACGTATATAATTTATTTATCATAGTACCGCAATAATACTTGAGACTTTTTAAAGATCAAAGAAAAGCGTACTCTTGAGATTCCTATGTGCATATGAGTCGTCTCTTTTTTAAATGAAATAGATTTGATAGACAATTACCTTGATAACTATTTACTTGTAAAACTGCTCACTCTGCTTACTAAAAGCACAATATTTGTATTTTAGCAAAGGAAATAATTAGGTTTGGTATAAAAATGAATTTTATTGCGCTTCATTTATCTTAAAAAATATTTGGAGTATGTTGTATAAAAATCATTTTTGTGAACCAATCTTTTTGCACATAATACAACTCTTGAAATATGAATTTATAAAGCTAGCAGCGCATCAAAAAGATAAAAGTCTAAGTTTGAATAATCAATTTTTACCTGTATAAAAAATAGACTGCAGGATTTATTTTTAACGTCAAAAAATTGAACATGCAAGATATCCTTGTTTTAGATTCCAAATAGACAAAACCAGAACATAAATGAAATCAAGTATTATGACTTACAAAACAAGACTACTAAGTTATCAACGCTGCTGATCAGAGTCTGTAGAGTTTTGGATGTGACGTCTTCGATGACATCTTCTTCATCACCTGTACTTTTGTGTTGAACCAACCATTCCAGCACGTCTTCTTCTTTTGTCAGCTCATCTAAACAAAGTATTTGTTTGTTTTAAATTCAACCATTCACATTAGACTTCGTTCTAAGTTTTTATTCTAAGTATCGAATAAAAAAGGCAGGAAATTAATAAAAGGGCTTACTTTCATATATGATTGGAATTTGATGGCGGTAGTAAACAAGAGCTGGTAAATGTCCCAAGTTATATTCTTCGGCCAGAGACTCATCGTTGATCTTTACGAATCCAATTCCAAGCTGGTCGGCTTCATCGTCGATGTTTTCTAGTTCTTGCAGAACCTTTGAGCATTTCTTGCATTCGGGCTTATCTACACACACCAGTTGGTGATTATGCAAAATAGTCAAAAATCACAACATAAGTACGTCATGCATTTCCTATGGTGCGTGTTAATATCGTTTATGGTCACATTTTGTATAATGTGCATGAATGTCATTAATAAGTGTTCATATCTATTTCTACGCCAAACATAAACAAAATTTAAAAGAGAATTGGAGGTTTTCTAAATGAACCTTAGATCTACTTATTGTAATAATCTTAGACCTAAGCTCAATTTGAAAAATCCCAGTTGGAAATAGAATGTCTAAGTAATTCAACGTTCCCATTGAAATAGGTACATAGATGTATATAAAGAAAGAATTTGGCAAACTCCCCGAATAGAGTTGTACGTGTACATTTAAGCATCCAGAAGCTGGGAATTTACGGTCTTTTAAATTTAGTTCAGGGTCGGAAGAATGGGGCTGCAACTAAATTTATTGTGAGTGTAGTTTATATTGGATCTAATGCACGCTATAAAATAATATACAGACATAAAATTGGTGTTATTTTAGAGTGCAGTAGAAGGTGATTGGAAATGTGTTAAGTAGAAGTGTTATCTATAAAGTTTTCTGGCATGCGTACTATTTTTCGACAACATCGACTAAATATCATCTACATAAATTCTCAAAAAACAGACGAGCAGCTATGTGGTTACTTACTGCTTCCTTTGGAGCAAGTTTCAGTGTCGGGACCTGTAACATGGCCACACCACACCTTCTTTATTATTTACACCATTGTTAGGCACATGTACACGATTATAACATTTAAAAAAATGACTACAAAATTAAATAATACTAATTTATATTACTGGATTAATACGTTAAAATTTCTACGCTAGTGTTTTCATAAGTATATTATTTTGTAATGCCTGTGTGGTAATGAATTAAATATTTGCATTACTTCCGAAATTTAAATCGGGTCTATTTTCGTACCCCATAAAAGTAATGGATTCGCCGAGTGTAAACAAATGCATGTTTGAAATCAGTTTTGATGAAGCATCTGGTGAACTAACCTGAATACAATTTATGAACTCATATACAAATTTGAGTGTAGAGACAACACACCTACGCATTTTTCTACGGCGCGTCACTAGGATTTTCGAAAATACACACTATTTATGTAAACCAGAGATAATATAATCTGAGAGTAAAGAGATGAACTTACAAAATAGGACGGCTACGAACTCGGTTTCTTGGACGATCTTTTCCAAAATTCTGGCGTTTACCTCTTCTATTCTGTCGGGTAAGTCCATGGCTTCTAGACTTGTCAGGAAGTCTAGAACGTTTTCTTCGTCCATTAGGTCACCTAGAAAAAGATTTAGAGATGATGACTTCCGGGCTTCGAAACATTTCCCAAGTTGACATTTTTTACAAAGGTACATATTTAAATAAAATTCCAATTCACTAGAACGAATGTATCATTAAAACTGGAACATTAAATTAAATAAAGAATAATATAACAAATGAAAATTAATACCCAAGTTAGAAAGGAAATCAAAGTTCTCAACTCAATAACCAGTTAAATTATGGCGTCTGCAGTATTTAGAATTGAATTTAAATTATCTTTTTGTAATTATAGTGTTGATACTGTTCAATAATCATGAATCATTATCAATCAAATAAAGTATTTTGATACACTAAATTTTTTTATTTAGCAACACCTAAGAGATGCAAAGTATCTGCATAAATAATAAATTAAAAAATGAAATTGCAAGCTATACAATAAACATAAGAATGTGAGTGTGAAATTAGTAGAGTGCAGTATATAGACAATTTTAAGACAAAATAGATTTAAAGCTTAGCTTTAGAAAACACATCATTCTTAATAACGTAATATCTAAGTAGAGTATATTGTATTTTTTTATCTTCTCGCTTATTTTCGACATGTTAAAATTGGTCTATAGAACTACAAGAGAACTACTATGAGAATGAATATGGAGTCTACATTTACAAACAACTACGTCGTTGCAAAACAATGTTTTTCTTTTGCAAAGTTTCATACAGAAATCTTCAAATTTATCTGTTCAACTCAATGACGTAATAGCACTGTTGTGAAAAATCAAAGAATGATTA
Source organism: Helochares maculicollis (assembly GCA_033557835.1). NCBI lineage: Eukaryota > Metazoa > Arthropoda > Insecta > Coleoptera > Hydrophilidae > Helochares > Helochares maculicollis. Next base: position 32,778 of record JAWQRO010000377.1, read on the forward strand.
GATATGGTTGAGAGCCCATGGGCAAATACAGAAACTATATTTTACCCTAGAAACACTTTCTATTTTATTTGTTTATGAGAAAAATTAAACACTTTACATAATGCGTCCTCGGATCATTGGCTAATACCAAGAGCAGCTGAATTGTCACATATGTGCTATATACATGTACATGTAAATGTAGAGTGGAAATAAAAATCAATAATAAATATAAAATACATTTCCGGTAGATATGTTATTTTTTTAATTATGTACATATACCTTAGAAATATGGCAGAATACAATAAGAATTTAGTCTACTCAGAAGAGAAAATAAGGACTTACAAACCTAAAACAAAGGATTATAATACATTACAGAAGAGCAAAAGATGAGAGTGGACATCCCATCAAAAGCAGAAAATAAATGATTTATACAAAGCAGGGCAGATGTAACAAATGAAACAAAAATAAAAATGGAAGAAAAGGTAAAAGAACGGAAGAGTAAGCTTCAAATAATAGTCGAAATGAATGCCTCAGAGATAACAAGCTTATGAGACAAAATACTAATAAAAACTAATTGAACTTAAATCATGAAATCAAATAGTAAAAATATTTATAGGCTCATAAAACCAGAGGAAAATATTCTGCTAAATTTATTATCTTAACCTGGATAGAATATAAATAGAATATAAATAAATAAATAAAGCAAGTTGTCTTCTTTTTTTACAGGAGCTCTAAGTGAAGTGATTGGATATATGGCTTCAGGAGCTCAATATTCTGAGACTTCTAACAATACCAACGATTGGCACAAATTACCACCATATCTGATCATTCTTTGATTTTTCACAACAGTGCTCTTACATAATGGAATCGACAAAAAAATTTGCAGATTTCTGTATGAAACTTTAGAAAAGAAAAGCAACTTTTCCGATGAAGATATTTAAATTTCACAAAAAATTAGACTAACAGTCTGGAATATTTTTGTTCAATAAATTGTGTAGTACTAGAAGATTTATATGATTACATCATAAAAAATTCTTTGCTACTATTAATTATTTGATGTAAATATAAAAATATCATGTTTTAAACTATATTTTTTCACCACATTATTAGTATAATACATATATCACTTTTTAATAAGACCCTTGAAATGCAATTTGTTTTCATTTCAGTATCTATTTATTAATAAAAAAATTTAATTGTTCAGCTACGATTTCATTTTTGAGTTTTTGCGTATGCCATATTTTTTAAAGTGTTTCCTAGTTAATTATACTGCCTAAGTATGTTTGCATTAATTACATAAAATAGTTTTAGAAAGGTTTGGACGAGATGTTAATGTTTACATATAGTGGCATTTTGTTTTGGCATATTTGGGTCATAAATTTGTTTGAGCTATAGTAATATCTAGCACAGAAGATGGTTTTCTATTATTGAAAAAATTATTAAAATTATCTAGAACGTCCTGTACTAGAATATTTAATAAGAATAAATTTTAGTCAGATATTGCTATCATTTGCCGTGATTTTTGGTCAATCTTACTTAATATTTTGACATGGCCTAAATAGAATGAGAGTTGGTCTCAACTGTTGATTTTTATTGCTTGAATATAAATGTATTATTAATTTGATGGATTTAATGGATATGCGTTTACGTTGTTAAAAATATTTGTAAAATATGCGGTAAAATGAAATTTTAGAATGTAAAAAGCTAAGAAGCGAAAATTAAAGAGTGTTCGTTCCGTGCGTACTTTGGTATCTTAAACTTTCAAAAACAACCACAGAAATACAGTATCATTAATGTAATAATGTAAACTACACATATTTTTGCAAGACACTATGGCCTTTCATCAATAACCATTCGTTTACTTGTCATTTTCCTCTAAACAAATTAATTTAATTTAAAAGGAAACAGAAAACATCGAAAATATATTTAGCCTCACTAACTCGAAATCTTGTTATACACTATATACATAAAAAACTAAATATGTAATTTTAATCATCGTTAATAAATTAATATTTCTGGTCTGGCTTATAATTTTAATAACTGGCTAATAGCTAAAGATCAATTAGTATTTAATTCAAAAAGTTGGGAAACGTTTTAAATATTAAGCCCCTATTAGGGCACTTGACTACAAGTAAACATATTTTGTTTATAAATCGTTCACTAAACTTTAACACTATTTTGAAATGAAGTTGGCTCTCTGTATACTTTGTATGTAGAATGATGACCTTCACGGTAAAATATCATTGAGCAAAATTCTATCCTGAAAACTATTTCTCATTCTGTGACCTCTCCTTATTAATTTATTTATTATATCCCTACTACATATAATATGTTTTCAATAGATTCAAGAAGTTTTGTTATTTAAAAAAAATGTAATGTTTATGTGATGATTCGATCTTCGGATAAACAAGAGGTGGTTTACTTAGAAAAATTGTTAATTATATTATAACTTGTAGTTAAAAAAACTACCGTAAAATTAATACTAACCACAATATTTTAAAAAATAATGATTTTGTGAGTTATTTTCATAATAAACATCAATTATAAAATTTAGAAAAAAATTAACTTTTTTGCAAACAAAATAGCAGATCTACCAAATTAGCAATTCTTTTATGCAGGAGGAAATATTTGCATTATTTTGCACAGGCTCATTTTATGATATTTACTATTAATATCTTCAAATTTTACAAATATATGTAATTCTAGTAAGAGATGCGTTTTATCAAAAGTAATTTATGTTTTTTATATTTCAAGAGCTTTTGTCATGAACTATGAGTAATCATTTAAGGAATAATGTTTCGTTCTTCTGTTTATGCCTATACGCTACTTAGACAAAGTATCGCAATGCCAACAGTATTGTTTATTTTTGTAACAAAATAACACTTTTAATAACAATTTATTTGGCATGTTTGCAAATTACTCTCATCAACAAATGTTCAATATTTATAGTATACATGTATATTCCAGTTCAATGTGTACATCACCTAACAGTTTAAAATGTGTCAAAATTTCAGCATTGTGAAAACATAAACCTGCACGAGTTGTACCGTTAAGTCTTTGTTTATACAGTGTTGATATGTTTATAAAAAATGTTAAATTAAATTCCAAACTTTCCATTTCTATAGCTACCGAACATTTCTCAATTGATAGACAGTTTGGCGTATATTTTACATATTTTTATTCATATTACTTTTTGTTTCAACCAGACAAAGCACCAAAATCTACATTTATTTGCTACGCCATTTTTCAAAATTTTTGCATTGATATAAAATCAGTTTAATCAACTGCACAACTCTTAACGCCAATTTGTATGTTGCAAAACCTGAAATGTTACAGCAAAATCTTTAGAGCTTCGGCCAGCCTGCAATACACAAATTATATCGCAGAAAAACCATATTCTTTGCGTCAGATTTTATTCTTCCTCTCATTACTCATCCGTTTTGTCACCAACATTCAAATAAAAGTGAATTATGGTGTTGTGATTCATTCCGTAAAAATATCCAATCCATAATCTATCCTCGTTTCAGCCAACTCCTCATAACATTAATTAAAATCCAGGAAACGAAAGTTTGATTATAGGTGGCTCCATCTGCGGCTTAATTATATTTATGTGACGACATTTGCGTTCGTGTAAATACGGTGTAAGGACGTAATCGCTGTAGATTTTTTGAGTCTGTTATTAATGGACTGAGAGGGCAATTGTCGTTTTACTACAATAGTCTGGCCAGAATCATGATTCGTCCGATCCAACAGAGCGCTCAGTTATTTCTATTTTTAGATGATGTGTCTAAAAATCACTGTTTCAACCACTGCTCTTGTACATTCTACAGCTGCCTCATCAATGCTCCTTTTAATCTCTCGCAGCACGTACAAAACGAAAAACTCTCAAAGTAACAAGCGATAATAGTAGCCAAAAGGACAAGGCAGTTGCTGTTAAGGCTGTTTGGAAATTGCCGGAATTTTACTACCTACTCTCAATCAGCGTTTTCTACTTGTTATATGGCCGCACACATCTATCTAACCGAGAAGAAGACAAATTCACTCATTTGTACCTTCGTAATTAAAGAAGTTGGTTTGATGTGTATGTTACATCATAAGATTTAATTGGAGGAGTCCAATCCTACAAGAGGGGAACAACTTATGACTTTTGCTACATACATAAATGGCGACATAAAATCTTGTTCCTAGTGAAAACTAGCGTATGGCAAAGTAAAATGATGCAAAGTGACCAGAATATGTAGTTACCTTCATAGATGATGGGTTGCTTTTCCCTAAAGTAAGTGAGCGCGGGGAATTTGGTGATGCCATATTGCTTAGCGAGTCGCTTGTCGTTGATTTTGACAAAATCAACACCAAAAGAGTCGGTGTCGTCGTCAATTTGTTCTAACTCTTGCAGCACACGGTCACAGGTTGTACAGCTGCGTGCATCTGGAACAAAAGAAAATTAAATACAATCTAACGATTTAATGTCTACAAACGTTATTTTGATATTTCCATCGTGATGTTAGTAACTTGGACGGTAGAATGAAAGTTCTAATAGGAACGTGAATTTCGTTATAATTCCACGCAAAGCTGATGGCAGGCTTAATAGGTTTTTGGCATTTCTCGGAAAGATCAAAACAGGCGGGCTAAGCATTTATTGATTGGAGTGAGTAGGCAAAACATATATTGGACGTAAAAAAGATTTGATGACCAATCGAAATATTTTAGAGTCAATCGAAATATTTTAGAGTCAATCGAAATACGTTACAGATAATTGAAATGTTTTACAGCCAATTGAATGCCACACGAGCATTTATATATATTATGACCGCGTTCGTGACACTTACCGCATCAACATTTTTTTCCAAGACTCGGATCCCGAAATACATGAAATCCATTAAATTGGGTCACCATAGAGTGCATTTATTTCATGAAACGGGATCTACCAGCCATAGAAAATGCAATTTTACTGACAAAATATTGCATCATAGCAAATATTATAAACACCATTCTAAAAAGCAGTTCTAAAAACCAGGTTTATAATTCTTCACGCTAAATTGTGAATTATTTAAGGTCATATTCATAATAAATTAAAGTTTAACGGACGAATTTTAGTGGACTTTTAATTTTGTAGGTCATTACACTGACCGATCAACTTAACTCTTTCTATTTACTCAATACGTAATGCAAAATCCCCAAAAAATTATTTTCGGAATCACATTTTTAGACTGCAAATCGCGCAAATATTTCTGTTTTTTCTCAGCGTGTGGAATAATTACATAAATTCATAGTAGGAGTATTTTCACCTTCGTATCGTGCATTAGCAGCGATCATCAAACAACTTATTTGATAATTTGATCCATGAAAACGTCAACAATCCAAAGGATTTAAGAAGATTTAGTAGCGAATTTATGTAAAAAAATAGTTGACGAAATGTTAGATTAAAATAGCTCGGTGGCACCTTAGAAATAGATGTGTATTAAGCATCTGCAGAATTAGGTTAGGTTACAAAGACGAATTGCAAAACTGATAGGACGGCCATTGCCGCTTCTGTTGAAATTTTGGCGGCCGCCATATCCTCATGAAATTTTGGATGGTCGGAAGGCCAACGTCGCGGGAGCGCCGCAAAAACCCATCCCGTGTCTCAGTATAATGTGAAAATTGTGCGGGAGTTGAGTCCTGTACGTAACCAGAACATCCGGCTGGCCGTGGTTAGTCGAGCCAAATCGGGTATGGCAGAATGAATCTGCGGCTGTGCTCAATGACACTTGATGCTTGTAAAAACAAAAACACACAGATCATCCCGCACTACATGACCGCTCGGCCCGCACTGGGTCATCAAACCGTTTTTTGCCATAAATTTCCAATAGCACTCCCCATAGCACTACTTACACCAGAAGACGGCTACGTAATCCTTATCCTGGAGTATCCTTTCCAGCTGCTTGGCCGTGACCTCCTCTATGACGGGTTCTTGGGCTGGTTTCTTGGCCCCCTGCACGGTCGACGTGGCCAAAGCCACCAGTAGCAGCCACCACCACATGCTGCTGTCCACTGCTCCACTCGAACCAAGAGAGAACGTCGCGGCGCGCGATCCAACAGAAACGACGCTCACCCACTCCCACCACTCTGAAGCGTCTCAGTCGCTCTCTTGACTTCAGATACTCAAATACAGTTGGTTCATTTTCAGCGTTTTTCTGAGCGTGCACCAAGTTCATTCTTTCCACAGTTACCGAGGTTATTCTTGTAATTTCGTTTGTTGACATGTTTACCATGTTACCCTCGGAACTAGTATGTGTAGCTTCATGCCTTTTTATCTCATATTCTAAACTGAATTTTTGTTGGTGTTTGATAGGATTTCTTTCAGAATGTACAAAGCAGAAAATAAAAATAACAAAGTCAAGTCTATGAAAAGAAAGATTATAAATACAAGATTTCTCCTTAAAAAGATTTCATTAAAAACAATCACACAAATTAATTAAATAATAAACTTCTTTGTGAGAAGATAATCTTTAAAGCAAATTTAGTTTGTAACTACAGAATATGTTCAAAAAATGCCAATCAAATAACTTTGGAATTGTTAAATTATAAAAGTAGCTCAGGTAGACGTTTATAATAAAATATAATAGTCTACTTTATTCACAATATTGTTCAAAATATACATTCCTAACCATTGTATATTCTACACCTCTCAGTATATCTCCAGTTTTTCTATATTGGATTGAAGTTGAAGAAAAACACGATTTATGGTTACAAATACACTTTATTAGTCAGTATAGTCTCCCTGAACATCACTACAATTGGTCCAACAAGATTCCCATCTATGAATTCCATCCTTAAAGAAATCTAGAAGTGTTGCAAAATACGCTTCCACAACTGTTATGACCTCATCACTTAGATGTCTTCTGCAAACCGGGTCTTTTTTTACGAATTTTTTACTTCAGCTAATCAAAAGACTATACATGTTGCGCCCTATTGGATCGGTAAATTGTGACGCTGGTGTCCCCACCACTTTCTCATAGATTAGGTCTACAGATAGGTTTAGTTTTAAGAGTAGTATTAAGTTGACCAGTTGTAAAGAATAGTACTAATAAGTTGAATACTTGTAAGGCCCTTGTACCATCAAATTTGGGAAGTTTTTAAATACATAACATACATTTTGTTATATTTGCTTGCTCGTATTAACGCGCATGAAATGCATCATTCGATCCACTAATATTCAAAATTAATTGTTTTAATAGGTTGCAAGCAATGCACAAACAAAATTCCTGTCGCATCCCAAAAAATTGATTCTTCCACCTTTTTGGCCAATTTCTGAACGTTTCGGAGCCGAAGAACCAGGTTCACAACTCTCTTCAGCCTCTTGATTTGCTTCAGGATCAAGGAGATAGACTCAAATGTCAATACTTCAGACAAAATATTGCTTACACTGCACAACGAAAAGCTTAAGCCTTCTACTAAATCTCTTTAAGACAGCCAACGATTTTTCAATACGATATCCTGTGTTTTTGGACGTCCTCTACGTGGATAGTCTGCAGCACTTGTACAACCACTTTTAAATTCATCAACCCATCTTTCTACTGTACTAATTGAAGGCGAATACTCCTTACACATTTTCAACTTTACTTCATAAATTTCCTTTGCTTTTAAACCTATCAAAAATAAAAATTCAAACACATCACGATACTCTATTTTCTCTAAAATACTAAATAACTTTTAAACAAAGAATGAATTGACAGATTGAAATGAAAATTCCAATGCAATCATAATATGAATGCACCAGCATTACAAAACTAGGCTAGCAGCCTTTCTTATCGACCCGAAAACTTAATGCGCAGACTAGTATAGTAGTTGATTAAACATGTACTACTGAATCCATGATAAGGTTTGCTAAAGTGAGTATCTTCTCTTCTATAACTACAGGTTACAGTTATAACCCAATTTTAGAGAACATTTTGTAATACCACACTTTTGCTTTAAAATATTTACGAGATCTTTGCCTCAACAAATAAAACACGCTTGTAAGATATGTTTGCTTGATACCAAGATGACGCAGTTTGGGGCTTAGATGCCACAGTATTTTATAACTATATTGCTAAAAAA
>JAWQRO010000378.1:0-40827 GCA_033557835.1 Helochares maculicollis
TATATATATATATATATATATATATATCGCACAATTATATATCCGACTCTACACTCATGCCGCCTGGTGCTCCACAGACTTCCTATGTATGATCTTAAGTTTTTCAAGAGAACTGAGGGTTCGGGGGACCCTGTAGGACTGTTCAGTACTCTAATCCAAATCGACTAAAACTTAATTTATCCAAATCTAATCTCACAGGTTTTTGTAGAGATCGTGTTTCTCCGACACGTGATTATGTTGTAGATGGTGACCAATTGGAGGAGAATACAATGATCCGGGATCTAAGTGTCATTGTTAATAACAAACTAATATTTGATTATGCTTATTTGTTTATTGAAAAATGCTTTCAGATTGATTCGCCTGTTAAAATGAGTCGCTGTTTCGTTTAGGAAACTAAATGTAATTATCTCATTATACATTTTCCTAATCAGGAATATTTTGGAGCTCTTGTCAGTTATATTAATAATTGGCATTATTAGAAGTTCTCAGATACACTAGAAAAGATTCAGATAAAGTTTAAAGATTATTTTAACTATCGTTTCAATAGACATTTCCCCTTTTCCTCATGTATTACTCAGTTGATTGAGTAGACGCGTCGATTTGGATAAAGCATTTCTACCAACGGTACTTATATATCTTTCTGTTTCCAAAATTTAAATCTTTTCTGTAGTTTTACTGCTCACTATCATCCAGACTTCAATCATCCACCAATTAATATTATGATTAGAGCTCTCCTCTCCTTCGTTTGATGCAATCATGCCACAATATGTACCCAGAAATCGATCTGTTTGCATGCTTCACATCAATATTGAAACATAGCTTTGAAGAATTCTTCTTTAACATAAAAATCACATACATTGGCTTGTTTGGTTTGTTGCTGAAGGCTATGTCAATTTTTATTTGTCTTTAAAGTTGAAGACTAAGCGGTCTTTGTAGAGCATTTATTTTGTAAAATACAAAATAATAAAATAATAAGAATAAATTTTTTATCGATATCGGTGTATTAGCAGATGAAAACGTCTTGTCTGGGTTCTCATTATTCCCTGTTTTTCATCCTGCCTCACATTTGCTTAAGAAATGGGTAGTTCAATTTACAAAGGTCAACAGATCTTATTCTAAGTACCTTCCAAATGTGTGTTTCAGATTAATTATGTGACTTCGATAGCATTTGAGTCCAGATAAAATTCGTTAAACTAACAAAGACGCTTGCGAGTTTTAGCCAGCGAATCTTTACCCAGTTTAGACACAATTGCCGTAAAGTTTATTTGTCAATAATTTCGTTTTAGACATCACTTTTCTGATTAATTTCTAAAACTGAACGTAAAAAATTGTTTATTTAATTCAAAAATTACCTAAAATATAACGATACAAGCATATATAAATTCAAAAATATATTTCAGGCAAAATATACATTAGTCGTCTAGTACATGTTTCGTGACTTCTCGTCAACTTTACAAAGCTTGACGAAAAGCTTTCCTAATAAACCTTAGTGCAATTAAAATCTTACCATTAAGATATTCCTCCTAAGTATAAGAGCAAAATTAACTTTAAATGCATTTATGTCGGCGCTTGTAAAATTGTTTTACGTTTAAATCAATATTTGCAATAATTCTTGGCTCCTTGAAGGATTTTTTGTTTTTTATAGTTTTTGCATTTATGTGATAGAGCAGTCATCCTCCGCCATAAAATAAATTGTTCCGCGTGTATTAAAAACTCGAGTTGAAAAAGACATGTATAATAGTGTATCCATAACATTTTAGTTCCGTAAAAAAATTCTTTATGAAATTATTGTCGCTTTCGGCAGTAGATCATGATTCTAGAGTTGAGTGCTCGGTCAACGGTTCCACGTAATAACAATTTCATAGAAAATATTTAAATATGCCTCAACAATCTATCGTAGGGTCAATCGAAACTGCCAAAAATAAATTTAAGGATTCGGAGCGATACAGTCTTATATATGATAAGAGCCCCTTAAGCTTGAGTTATACCAATACGAAAGTTACCAATAATAACGAGATTATCTGCGCGCTCGTTGCGACTGGCGGCGACGACGACGACGAAGCCGTCGACGTCTAATGCAGCTGCGTCGCACAAAGGGTGCAAGGAAGTATCTGCAGCGCGTTAGAGGAGGTTAGCTCTGGTGGGCTGAGTGCCAATGTGTCGCAATGGATCTGATGAGTTATTAATAATTACCAACCTCTCGCGTTGGCAGGTTATAAATGGTCATTCGACGCCGGTTCCACTGTCACTAATTGTTGCTCTCCTCTGATCCTGCCTCTTTCAATAAATTATTTAGCATAGAAGCATCTGTTGACGGTAGCCGACCTCCTAATTTTTTATTTCTCAGAGAATGACTTTAAATGACTTTTTCCTATGGGTAAATTTCAGAACGGTGATTAATCACAAAGAAGGGGGTGCTCCTCGATTTTTTTCCATTATTTTTAGCTGCCGATTTCGACGCGTGAATCTTTTGATGTGATGTAGAATAAATTGCTGCGAAGAAATTCAGTAAGTGTTCTAATTACGAATAGAGTGAGTTTCATGAAAATATATTTTAGATCACACATCAGTTCTTGTGTTCCCAGTCTTAAATATAGCTCTTTCTATTATTAAATTGATGTGTAAAAGTGTATGGGAGTGTATAAGTGCACCGCCCGTGAGTGTATGTGTCTGTGTATTACCTACCTCCCCTTCTATTGAGTCAATATAGTTTGTTGCCAATCATACATATTGCTCAACCCGATGAAATTTCTATTTTCGATCCGGAGCTATCTATAAACCATACGCCAACCATACTAAACTCCACTCACCGACATTTTTTACATCGATTTTAATTCCGCATACTTTAAACACGTGGCTATCTATACTCACCTCATTATATATTTCTATAAACATTTTTCCTCTCTAGAGCAAACCAATTTCATCGAAATTAATTTTTTCTTATATTGATTGACTCGTCATTAAGCATTCCCTCAGATATATGGAAAAATAGAGGTACGCCGAATTTTTGGGAAATATTATACATAGCATCTGCCGAGAATAATTTTGCATTAACATCGTAGCATCATATTTGCCAGCTCATGACTTTCAAATACGACAAAAAAAGTTTATCTAAATATTATGGAAATTTAATTAAGTCTGAGTATTCCACAGATAAACGCTGGAATTTTTTGAGGTTCAGGAGAAAAAATCGCAGGAGGGGTGAAATGCCGGCGCCATTAAAGATACCGGTTATCTCAATGGTCCGAATATTCACCACACCACCCATAACAAATAATGCGGAATTAGGCAGAGCAGGGCCTCGCTTGTCCACCCTGGCCCATAGGGCTTATAATTTACGCACGGTATGCGTTCGGGGTGTGTTTCAGCAAACCCTTTTGCTAATTACACCTACATCCGGACTACCGATTGCTATAAACACAGTATGCGCGAGTGAGCCTTTCTCCTCTACACACACACATACTGACCCGGTCATAAATATCCTTACCTCAGTAGGCTTGCACCCCAAAACCCTGTTGCTGTTACAGATATGGCGGGGAGTGGAAAATCTATAGATGTACAGATTTGCTTAGGGACCCTCACGATGCTTTCTGGATAGTTAGATTTTGTAATCAGCTTTTAATTTCACTGGTTCATTTAATTTTGTGAATTTTCGATGACTGCTCCTTTTCACATTCCCGCATAGCTGCAAGACCTTTATTAACTTAATTTTTTATAGTTACAGCTATAGATGGCTTAAGCACATAATAAATATTTGCACGTAAATTACCATTCTGAACAAAGACTTTTATGGTAAATCTGTAAGCAGTATTGAAAATGTTTCATCAATTTAGGTACCTCGAAGTACTGGGAGTGCCACTTAAAAAAGTTCAAATCATTTAAAACCTTGGTAAAATATTTGGATTGATTTCTATAGAGAAATTACTGCTGTTGTGAAAAGTGTATTTGTGTGTTTTTACTGCTCTCGAAATAGACTCTATGACTTGTTTTCGAAAACGTCGAAACGACATTTTGAAAATATGTTTCAATATCTAAATCTAAATTGATAGAAACATTGCTTCTTTAGTGTAAATAACTAATAATTAATAATGTTTAGAAATTTCGTTTCTAACGTGACGAGACAAGTGGTTAAATATTTTTGTAACGTCCATATTTCAATTTGGAAATCGATGAAGAGTGATAGGTAATTTGTCTTTGCCAAAGACCTTAAACACGCTGACAATGCCAACAAATAAAATTATGCATATTCTCCTTCCACAACGAAGCAATATGATAAACCATTATTCGTAAATCCAATCAGTAAGTGAGATGCTGAAAGATCAATATCTCAAACAACGCAGTGGTAACAAATAAGAAACCAACTAACACCAACAATAATATTTATGCTTTTTAGTATTGAGCATCTCTGTTTATCTATCAATTAAAAGGAATAAATTGATTCTATCTTAAAAGTGAAAATAGTACTGTTATAAATTTATTTTTATCCTAAAGTCTGTGATTTCTTCAATCTATTACACAGAAGATTTCCTTGAGTATCAGCAAGCTATCATCCCCGTCAATAATTAGTAATTCGTTTTCTCTACAACCTATGTGGGCACCGTCTTCAATCATTTAACACACCTCCTAAACGATCTAATATTTGTATATACATCCCAAGTAAACGACAACCTCCTAAGCATTGTGGTTAAGTGGCTAAACTCTTCTGCAGCGCAAAGGAGTTTACATTCTTACTTTCGTTTGTGGGTATGAATATGTGAATCTAACGGGCAGATCTTTCCAGGAGATGATGAAGGAAGATGACATCTGTTTACGTAAGTATTATCCAAGTACTAATGGAAAGCCATAATTTTATCTCTCTTGAGGGAGTGAGGCTTATTCACTTTCTCAGCTAAAAAATATGTCTGGACATTGTTGAGCGTTTAGGGATCCTACTTTCGGTGAAACCAATCCAAAACCTTAATTCCCAAGTTTAGTTTGTTATAATACTATTTTTTTTCAAAAGACGCCTATTAACTCTACATCTAGAAAAAACCCAACTCATAAATAAGACGATTCCCTTTTAAAATATCGCATTTACTAGTGTTTTAGAAATTTCTTCTAAAACATATATTTAAAGACAATTTTACTTATTGTCATGTTAGTGCGATAATTTATTAACATGATATGTTTTTAAAGATGAAATGACGTAAAAAATATTGCACTATTAAAGTTTTGATGTTCCCTAACTGATATTTTGGTAAAATTGAAACATTACTTTCTTCAGATTTGTAAATACATCAGGTAAGAGTTACAAGTTTGTCATGGTTGTAGTCGTAGTTGACTGAGAGTTAGTATATACTTTATAAACATGCAATTGAATTTAAAAAAAATCTTAATTTAGAATGTAATGATTTGGCAATAAATCAGCAGAGTTGATAGCAAATATGTTTTCTTTTGTAGCAGACAAATTGCTAATATTAAGACTAAGTATAATGGGTATGAATGTGGAAACAGTAGCTTTTTTAAGCGTCAGCTCTTTCAATCCATTACTAGAAGGAAACACTTTTATTATTTTAGATTACAAAAAAAGATGGAGAATGTTTACCTTGCCTCACAATAAATATCTGGCGAATATGAAAATAATCATTAAAACAAGTGCTAAAGGCATAAACTTAAGTGAAAAATCTCTTGGCAACGATAATCGGACGGGTGCAATTAATAAAGTAAAAATAAGAGGATTTAGAAAAACTTAAGAATAAATCGCACTTTTAAATTGGAAATGAAAATTCTGGAAATATATTTAAATTATTAAGTTGAAGCTATAAAAACTACTTTCGGCTATCTTTACGACGGCTGGCTTACTTCTTATATACACTAAACGCAACTTCTAATAACGCCATAGAGTACTATTATAAAAATCAAATGGTTGTCACCAAGTCACCGACAAATTTCCTAAAAATTATTTATAAATTACCGCCGCAACTAACACCAAAGGAAACTTACTGCACTCCGAAAAAACTTTCTTCAATCATGTTTCATTACTTTACAATTATGTCACATCGATTACCAACATCAAGATCCTTGCTACATACATAAAAACACTATAAAATCTATAGAATGTGAGATTACATAATAGTCCGGTACGGTGTTATACACCTAGGAATCATTGATCTCTCCAGGGGAAATGTGAGTAAGTAATCAAGTTTTGGTTCGATGCGAGAACGTCCTAATGAATGAGAATGGGCGTGGGAGTACAAAACGATTGTTTAGAAATTTTGAACGGTCTCAAACCCAGCGTAATTGGTATAATGCCGCGTGTAACAGTCCGTCTGATTGCATCAAAACTCAGGTGAAAGTGGACAAGTCCCCTGCACTCATTCAGTAAATATTAGAAACCAATTCCTATTCCTGATCAAGTCCGCCTGCCTTCCACAGAAGTTAAATCTTTCTCTTCCATGCTTGACTTCGGTGTTAGATCAATAGGCTGCGGACGAACGGACGGACGCAGGACGGAACGATCCTTGTTAGTCGGTTTCATTGTAAAAATCGAGGAGTTGCCGGTCATGGAGACGAAGCGAGGTATAGCTGACGTCCAAGGGAATGGCATAATCAGGTTACATCATTAAACCAACCTAACATTCTTTCCTGCTGCTATCGCGTTGCTCTATTGAGATCTGTTGGAAAGCTCCAATTAAACATTTGTATCGAATTCGTATTTTTGTCTCCCCTAATAGAATTATTCATCTTTCACGGATTTTATAGTTTATAGTTAAGTTATTAAATTGTTCATTTTCTTGAAATATTCTATACACACTATACATAAACATTTTCAAAATATTTTCTCCTTTCGGATTGAATTAAATAAAAAGAAATGCATGACAACGGAAAACTTAGCCCAAAGTTCTCTAGAGTAAGTGTAGATTAAAATCAAAATAAATTTCTTACATGACTTTTGTCAATTTCTTTCTAATCCAAATCTAACATCACGCCAAATATCTTCAAGGCATTTCTATTTGGTTTGATGCATAAGTATTTTAAAATGTACTGTACAATATTAAAGTGGTTCATGTCTAATATCTTATTTAGAGACTGTACAAGGATTTGAATAAATGCCTCACTTCAAGGTGCCAATCCCAATCTAGAAAAAAATATATGCACTTCTATCTTCGATTTGATTTTAATTATAAAACTCGGACAGTAAGTCAAAATAGATAGTTGGGCCCTTAAAACGTGAAGATGTGTAGAAGTCAACTTCTTTGTGGTCGCAATACAGTCTCTTGCCAGATATAAAATTTTATCTAAAACCGAGTAACATTAAACATTTCGTAATGAGCTTCCCGAGGTAGTAATTCTGAAGATGAATTGTACATGTAATACTGTCAAACCATTTCCTACAGAAAAAGACGAATAAAATGTTGCTGCTACTAGCCTACATTTTTTTGTTATGTTGGTACACATTTCATATGAACGTCTGTGAAGTTTCATCTCAATCTGTCAATTCATTCTTTGTTTGTGGTTTACTTGCAAACTGGTAAAACAATAAACTCTGAATATTATTGTAACCTTTTAAGTCAGCTGAAAAAAAATCGTGAAAAAAGTCTAGTTTGCAGAAGAACAAAATCTGTGCACGACAATGCACCGTGTCACAAGAGCATTATGACATTGGCTAAAATCCTTAAATTGAGGTTCGAATTGTTGGGGCATGCACCGTATTTTAGTGACATTTGTTTCCAGACCTAAAATTCCAATACGTGGAAAGCGTTTTTCATCAAATGATGAGGTCATAACAGATGTGGAAGCGTATTTTGCAGCTCTTCCATATTCATAAGCTGGAATCTCGTTGGAACAAGTGCGTTGATGTTCAGGGAGACTATACTTAATAATAAAATGTATTTCATATCATAAAATTGTGTTTTTCTTATCGAACTGCAAAACTTATTGGACAACCTTTGACAACTTTGATGAAAAATGGTTTTATTTAAGCCTTAGTGGCATCACGAGTTGACTGCTTACCGCAGGCTCAGAAAAAGTGAAATTAGAGGTCTACAACATGTGAAATGCAAGTAACGGTATCTGCTGAAAGTAGACAAATGTGAGATTTGACTCCAATAGTTTTTCTTTCAAATGGACTTTTTTGTAGTATTGATACACAAAATAAAGATTATTTTCAAATGTCCATAAATAAACAAATTTATAAGATACTTTCCACACAATTGTTACACTAAAAACGTTCAACGTCTACATATGAGAAATGAAATAGCCTTTATTGTTTGATTGATTGATGTACAATTTTTGGACGAGAAGTCAGCGGAGAGTATAACTGGAAATTGTTGATGGTTATTCTGTTTGACAATTGTAAGCAGAAGCGATTACAAAACCGAAGGTTTCGACGAAGACATGCAAGATGCTACTCAAAATCAACGGGCTGTAGTATCTCGCCAACGTAAAGTGAGTGATGTGGTCACCCATCAACTAAAATATACGATAAAAATAATGTTGGCAATCGGCTAAACGAACATCAGATCAGGCAAACAGAGGTGAAGTGCCACAGGAAACAAGCTTTGCAGACTAAAGTCGCTAAAGAACTTGTAATATCTCTAGTTCTATCCAGAAATTATCGAAGCAATCGTCAACAGCATGAATGAGGAAGTTCGGGAGGCGTCTGCTACATTGGTTGTTAAAGAGAGGGTCTATAGCAACCACTCTCACACTGACATTCTTTAAATCACAGTTTACATCGATGTTATATAGTATGCTAGCGTATGGAAGTCCTCCAAGGTGGACAACAACGAACTCTCGGACACAAGAAAAAGAATTAATTTCTACAATCGATTTTTACGAATGAAGTTTCCATTTATTCAGTCTTGTCTGCGTTTCGATTTAAGGGAGAATAAAGACCTAAATGATAAATTTTTGCCCATAAGAAAAACGTGGTCCATTTTCATCAAAAACTGCAATAAGTATTATAACTCAACTTAGGAGCCAGACAATTAGATCATCACCGTCCCTCGCTGATCAGAATGTTGGATCAACCTTTCAACATGTCTCTTGACTATCCGAGAGAATAAGCTAGAAATTTCCATGGAAATAAGTTAGCGTCAAAGAATCCTCCTAAAACAAACTTTGGTCACCCTAAAAACATAACTCTACTTTTCCACAGACTAAAGAAAAACAAAATCGTCTTGGTAGTTTCAACTGATCAGCATACCTAAAATATAACAGACGAAAAGCCGAATAACTTTGTCCACTATAATGATATGAATGAAGGGACGATCAGTTGTGCTACGCCTACTCAGTCGCTCGGAAAACGAATAAGTGGCCGATGCTTGATTTTCTTTGTGATAATCGATCAAGCAGTCATGAATACCCGCATTTTGTAAAAATCTAAGTTGGCGACGCACGGGATTCCACTTCTGCGATCATCGTTTTCATAAATCTGACTGCTCATTCTTCTCGTTGTTACAGCTAAGAAATAGGCGACCTGGAAAAACTTACCTTCAAACATATGCGGAGGTGTGTACTATGGAACCGAAAAAAGGACAAAAAAACGCGTGTTCGGCCTGTATGAGACTGGTATACTAGGAACATCGGCTTCTTTGTCCATAACATATTATCTGTTGGTCAATCAAATAGAATTCAAAATAATATGTTGTTCCAATATAAAAATAATATGTTTTTACTTTTCTGTGCGGTAATCTGTATTTAGAAGCTGATAAAACACAAATAAGCAAACTTTATGATTTTTTTCATTTTTCCTCCCAGTAATTTTGCAAAATAAATGTAATTATTGAACGATCTGCGACTACTTTTTATGGTAGTGATATACATTGTGCGTACAATTTTGAATCATTGAAATATTGAAAAATAGTTATGATTTTTTTTTTAAAAAAAGGCAATTTTTGCTAAATTTTCACATGCATATGACGTGTTTTTAAAAGACGATCTATACATTGACTGATACAAGTTATAAAAAATGAAAAAAAAAACATGAAACAATCGCTTAGAAGTTAAAACGCCCATATATCTTGTTTAACTATGTTTTTCATCAGCATGGGTTTATAAGTTACCTCAAGTGACTACTATGTGGCCTGGCGAAGGTGTGACCGCCAAGGCTTAGCAAAATTCAAACGAAATTATCACGTGCTCTTTGACGAGGAAACCTCCGCATAGAACATACAAAAGTAAGAGATCTATTTCAAAATTAGGTTTACGACAGTCTTAGATGATACCCATCTAAGAAATTCCTTTTTGGAGGAAAAATTAGCATATGACTATTTATTTTGCAAACGCCAGTTGAACGAAATAGTAAGGACCGAACAAAAGGAACACTTAGATCTATTAAGTCCGTTATCACAACTAATTAATAGAGAAGTTTTCATGATGGATAAGAAATCCAAATCAAATGCCAGCCAACAAATAATACTGATTTTAATGTCAGACTCAGCTCCCACTAGTACGGGACAAAGGAAGTAGTATTAAATCTATATACAAAATTTCAACTTAAAAAATTGATAACTGTTTTTGTGTAGACAAATCATTGTGCAAGCAATTAGGCTAATTGATCATAGCACACATTTCCGAGTAATTTTACAACTTTTTTAAATGTCTTTAGGGCTTAACTCATTAATATTTAAACAAAAATAAATTCATCAAGCGCCCACGTAAATAATGAGCACGAATGTACTAAATTGAAAATTATGTTGTTATCTCCACTAAATTTGAAAGTAATAAAGTTATAACAGGGAATAACTGAAGTAAAACAGTCGAGAGCTGCAGGTTGTGAATTAAAAAGTAATTTGTAGTTTTTAATTCGTACCATTATCTATTAATTACCTTCCATTTATTTATAATGTATCACGCAACACTATGATAATTCGTATAAGATGATATGATAAATGTGCTTCTTGTATTAATTTTTCAAAATTATTTGCTAAACCGATAGAAAGATCCTGCTGATATTCACACTTTACGCATCTGTAAACGATTTAAACCATATCTGTGATACCAGTTCGAATAAATCATACATTGCGTTCATACGAACTCATCAGTTTTACCAGAGCAGTCCAGGACGAAGGCCCTCAACAATCGGGTAATTTTCTCGTGGAAAATTTAAGTGAAAGCCAGAAGTCCGACTCTGGTTGAGATATCTGCCAAGCTTTTATGATTGTTCCTATTAAGCACACATCAGGTTGCAATAAGAACAACCATACCTATACTATGTGATTATTTATTATAAAATGTACCCAGGGACGTAGTATTAAAATAACTTGCGAGGTGTGTAGATCAGAGCTGAGACTAAGGTAATTTATGGCCAATAAAAATTGAACCTGTTGCTCTCACTGATTTATACACTGCTTCTATTATACGCACTCATTTATCAGGTCGCTGTGCATCCCACTCTTTTATCAATATTATTATTAATAATTATAATTTGCATATTATAAAGATTTATTATCCTTCAGGTACCAAGGACAAAGCTATTAGGTAGTAAATTTTAAAAGTGTACTCCGCGATTTGTGCGTCTCCACCTGGGATCTTCATTAGCTCTAGTTCTTCTGTTCAGCATTACTTTAGCAACAAAAATAAAATACATTATATAAATAGTTGGGAACGCTGCAATTACTACTATTAAGCCTTTTTCAACCAACATATCGATAAATTCTTTCATGATCATGAAATCAATTTTTGACTTGTTGCTTGTCAAAAATAATTATATACTATATGTCACCCATATCCTCAAACACACACTCTAGATGCTATCACTATTAATTCACTGCGTGAATAATTTTTACAGTTAACAAAAATAAATTCGCAACTCAAAGGTTTTCTAGAAAAATTCCTGCTCAAAAAAACCATTCGTCTATTGTTAAAAGAATGACAAGAAGGAATGGTACTAAAAAAAATTAGAAAACTACAGAAACTCTTAACTAAAGAAATGGAAAGAGTATATACAAACAGACTTGACATACCTGATTATTATATAAACAAACAAAAATCTTTTCTGTAATTGGATTACAAACCTACAATTATAGATCATATTCATGTAATTTAATAACACCTTTACGTTTCGTAAAGAGCGACTTAACCTTGTTATTTAGAATGGAAATTATGTAACTTCCTCATTGACGCAGTTATTTTTACACAGAAAGAACGATTTTTGGTTAGCTGCTTATAGCAAATGTGGCCGCGCCGACTTTATTTTTAGTTAAATTTACAAATCAATCAGCTTACAAATACCCGAAGAACCTCTACTATTTAGCGTAGTTATTGCATATGTAGCAAATTTCCAATAAATATTTACTTTAACGCAGGCCGAAAATATCCCCGTTTATCTATTTTCTCATCTTTTGCAATTTTTTTCAAAAACCAATATCTGTTATTGCGTCAATATTTTGAATATTTCTGAGGAGTGCTCATTGGTTTATAATAAGCGGAGGAATATTTCTGGGGGCCTTCCGACTGCGACCGGTCTTATTAGGCTAATTTTAACTTTGCGGCGATTTATGCAAATATGAATGTAACAATGTGTCGTTATGATGATGAACAGACGGTTTTTTGTGCGATGGTAAGGCCAGCAACAGCAACAGCTACAGTCACGGGCACGGGTCGTACCTAACCTTGAAACAAAAACACCGTCGCAATGTGACAAATGAAAACGACCGATATTCGTATGTTTAAAGGTTGTTCAAATTATCAGATAAGCTACGTATATTCTCTCTCTGGACGTTTGCGATCAAGGTAAATCGTATGTGCGTGTTAAAAAATTTATTAGTACGCAATATGCCTGCGGTATTGATTTTTGATCATTTGGGGTGGTTTTTGTGCACTATATACTTTCTAGAGATGTCTGATGTCAAAATAAACTAAATAAATAATTTTAGGGCCTCTCTGCTTAATACTTTTGTATGTATATACAGTTTGTGTGAATGGCTCACGATCGCACAAACTTGTTGATAGCATCAATCATTTACATTAAAAATTGTAAAGACAACTATTATTCTTACGTTGGAGAAATTATCACAGGTATATTAAACAGTTTGTTTCCCGTTGGCTCCAGTGCTTTAATCTTGAACCATTAAAATCTACGATTTATGAATCAAAATTATTAAAGGTCTAAACTTTTTTGTGTGTATATAAGCTAATTCCCATGATTTTAATTTTTGATCATATTTTCATTTTCTCTTTATCAGCGACATGAGTAAATATTCCACAAGTTTCCTTCAAATTATAACTTGCAAATGTCTTTCGATTAAAATTTGTATGGTCTTATGTTTGGATGAGCTAATGTGTGAAAGCATCAAAATGGCAGCGAGATACGTTTACTATTATTACTAACATATTTAATAATTAATTTAACTCTTAACATTTTCGCAACAATAAAAAGTATCACTATCTTAAAGCCTGAACGCATATAATACCTGACGACTGACTTCTTGTATCAACTTTTGTTTGTTAGCCCGGAGATTTCTTGAAAGACGTGGCATACTAATTTCAGCAAACAATTTTTATCTCCGAATAATTTGTGTATCAAAAATTTTAACTCTCTGAACTCAAATCTTGCTTAAAGTAATGACAACAATGTATAACAATAATTAAGTTTTAAGAAGCTAAAAAGTATGTATTTTTTGTCACATGAATTATTGAAATTACAATGTTAATTGAACCAATTATTTAGTACTGCAATTATGCACAATTAATTTTTAATTTTTTGATAGATTTTTTTGAGTTTAAAGAAGCAGCAAAATTTTTACCGCAATTTCTTTTAAGCTGTAAAGTCTAACGGCAAGATGCAATACGAGCAAAGAACCCCAATCATCTTCATTAAATCATGAATATAGCAACCAAAACTTTACTGGGGATAAATTAAATCATCCGAACTCTCCTTAGCTTTTACATAAATATTTTTCACTTACATACTGGATTTTTATAACTCTAACGCCTTTTTTTGCCTATAAATTCTGAACATATTTCTGTGAGTGAAACTCTCATTTAAAGTTAGGTTATATTAGGCAACGATTCTTAAAACTTTAAGCTGCCACGCGTTTAGAAAGTCAATAATATAGCATATCTAGTATTGAAAATAATCGTAGGTGATTTATATGAACTGTTATGCTTGGATATTTGGATGTCTTTGATGGTTTTTGGTTCTATCCCTATCATCATTGATTTTTAAAGGTACTCATTAGACTATGCGTTGGTATTTTTATATAGGATTCTTCAAGAACTATTTTTATGGTCCTCAATTTTAACAAAAATATTAAACGTACTGGAATCATCGTCATCACTTAACAGATAGATTTACACTGGTGTCATTTGGTTGATTTCATATTTAACTAATTCTTAAAAACTATTGTTTGTTCTAAGTTGGAAACGAAAGTTTTAAATATACCTGTAACTATGCAAAATTATCGCCCGTAATTGAGGACTTTTAATATACCCACCCCCTTTCGGCAATAATATTTATGAATTATTTTTGTTTCCGATCTCTTGATGACCATGTTCATACTGATACTGCAAAGTTTCTGGATTTTTTATCTGTTGCGGTCGAAAATGTATAGAATAATTATGGTTGTATTTAGAAAATGATAATTCATACAATGAAAATCAAATTAATCAATTTAAAATATGAAAGGCGTTGATATTTTAGTAATGTTGAAAATGGTAAGTGTATAATGAAACAATTTATTTTATTTGTGTTAACCATGGTATTTAGTTAAAATCCGGCGTATTTATCGAGTTTAGAGAAATCATTGTTTAAATATTACGAATTGTGGTAGAATTCTGTTGAAAAATGTCAAGAGATTATAAACGATCACCAAATCAAACATACCAGAAATATATTCCGCTGCAAGTTTATTTAGTAATTTAACCATTTAACTTGGATTCATTTAGCTTCGATACGGAAAGTCAATTAAAAGTCTCTTTCCAGCACATCTTTTTTAAACAATCTATAATTTTAGTATTTCGAAAACTTTTTACTGGTTCCTTTATTAACTGCGCTGAAAACTATAAACAAAAATGATACCTTTTCCAAGCTATTATTGCTTATACTACGAAAGTTTATGTTTTATCTATCCTGACAGAGAACTCTTATTCTGCTATAGCTGGCATCATTATTAAGCATCTTTTCATACCCTCCTCACCCGTGATGGGGTATCGAAGAGAGTAAAATAGAATCATGAACAATCATAGACTTGCAAGTAATGTGAAGAAACGTAAATTTATTATGTCACTGTGTAGTTTATGTAGAAATAGACAAGATCAAAACCCTTCTTCAATTATATTTTATGAAAGATTTCGATGTTTTAGAAAATTAGGTAGCAAAATTAATTTAAAATATAAAATAGATTAATTTTACTATTATAAGAAACATTTTTCAATGTTCAAGGTCTTAAAGGGATATAGATTAAAATTTTGAATTCTGAAAGGTGGGATATTCAAAAGATCTATTTCCATTCTTCAAACTACATTCGTATGTTTCACATAACTAGTTATTTTTGATTTAGCACAAAAATGACAGAGCATATATTTGATTCTTTTCAGAAGATCTACCAAACTCGTGAAACCAATTCTCTAACTCCCTTTACATCTACAAACATACAGAAAATCATTTTATGCTAAAAATTGTCCAAATGGATCAAGACACAATATTTGAAAGTTCTTCAAAAATTAATGTTTTCCTAATTACAATTGCTCTCGAAAAATGTGCAATCAAGAATGAGCATACATTTTTTACATTCTCAGTTTGATAATTAATGAACATATTGCAAAATGCAATGAAAATTATTATTGTGCCGTAAATTAACAGAAATTCAATAAAGTAGCATTGTTTATAATTACAAGAGTAGCCTGAGTCTGTATCTCTCTGATTATAATGCGGTTACATCTAACGCTATCCAATATTGTCGCTATTCAATATTAACACACAATTATGAGAGAATATGCCTCTACTGAAACATTTATCACGTACTATTAAAGCTTCCACCTTTACCTAATGATTACAGCTGCGTCATCAACAATGCAAGAAATCCCATTTTATATCCTTAATTAATAACTGAAAGAAGCCAACACTATATATTTTACACTAAAATAAATACCTAAAATTTTTAAATGATTCAGAATTTTTGAAATGATTTCTGCCTTGTGCTTGATTGGATTGGGATAATATTCAGCAATAGAAATTACTTGTTTTATTTATTTAAGCCATAACATGAGGTGCATACTAGAGTGAGTATTGGCAGATCAGATTTTTAAATAATCGTTTTTAATACCAAACATGTCTATTTAGTTTGTACATTTACTCCTTTTGTGCTAATTAACAGCCTTAATTAGTTATTTGTTAATTTTAAGAACAAACACAAACCGAAGAAGCAGGCAACATTGTTTATAGTAAACATATTGGAATATCGATTAAATTATTTGCTATATTTTGCAAATTAAATTACTGCAGAATCTAGAGCCCTTTACATTTGAAGGATGTTTGTTTAGCTTATACTCCAATTTGGATTTGGAAAAGAGGTAAAAGAACACATTGTAAAAATGTAGTTTTTCCAGTTCTAATAAATAATTTGCCGCCTCTCTAAACCAAAGTAAGAACGCGTTTTCATTGACGAGCAGTATTTTTACATTAATAAATCTTTGGCAACTACAGTTTCTATTAAATATGCTCTATTTTATCCCAATCCTAAAGCAGACGCGCGCTTATAATTTAATTCTTTTTATATACATACGACTTAAACAATTTAGCAGTGAGAATAACGGTGAATAGCTAAGAAAACAAAATTTTGCAAAAACATATACCCCCTTCTTCCTCGTGTTTGTTTTTTCCAGCTTTTGCGATGTTAACGTCTAGTTATATTTTTATTCCCCTGATTGTGTTGTTTAGCCGGAGTGTTCGCTCATTCCTCAATTGTTCCTCTGTCCGTTTTATTGACATATACTCTTCACCAAAAGCGCCGTACTACACTCCATTCCACCATATTCTAAATTTCTATTTGTCTTAGCGTATCCTCGTTTCATATTCTGTTTCGGAATGTTTTCTTCTACTCGATAATGGCGCCATTGTTTTCATTTTTCACGTTGATTTCAGCTGCATAAGTCAAAGTAGTATTATAAAATCTTTTTGTATTAGATAGATGCATTCTGTACTCATGTATGGATGCCTCTATACTACGCGAATAGACCCAAAAATACCTGACCCAATAAAAAAATTATTTCTCAACATAATCTCCTTTCAGCTCGATACTCTTTTTTCAGCGATGCTTAATAGTTTCGATACCCTCCTTATAGTGAGAACCGTCGAGTGCGTCAAAATAGGCATCAACCGCAGATTTCACATCTTGATTACTGAGAAATCTTTTGCCTCCGAGCCATTTTTTCAAATTTGGAAAATGAAAATACTCTTGAAAGCTAAATCTGGCAAGTTGATCACCGCGATCACGGATGTGTGAACTGGTGCATTGTCGTTCTTTTTCGCCAAATGTGGCCGTTTTAGTTTAATTTCATCACTCAAATTCCACAATCAGTTCACATAATACTCATCTTTGATTGTTTTTCATTTTTGAAGATGCAATTCATCGTACGCGCATCTCCAAAAAACTGACAACATGATCTTGCCTACAGATGGAACTGTATTCGCCTTTTTTGGAGCCAATTCTCTCCTCACCTAGACCATTGTTTTGACTGTTCCTTCGCCTCCGATTTGAAATGATGGACTCATGTTTCATCCATGGTTATGAATCGCCGCAAAAATTCGGCTTTGTTGCTATAAAACATTGCGAAACACTCAATTGAAACATCCTCGCTGTTTTTGTGCCATTTTGAGCAAATGCGTCACACATCTAACGTACAGCTTTCTCATGTCCAAATTTTCAGTCAATATGCGATGTACATCACTTTCTGAAATACCTTTCCTGTCTGATAGCTCACGTACTTTTAATTAACGGTCATGCAATACCATTTTGTGGATTTTCTTTACCATTTTTGGTGTGGTCACCTCATTTGGCGAGTAGTATGAAATTTGAAATGTATTGATAACATATCGATGATAAACTGTTCCCATATTTATACATTTACTCTGAGCGTTTACTGTTGATGTCTACCAAACGAATACTAAACAACTTAGCCACTTAAAACAACCATCTATTCGTCAGGCCGCGTACTTCTTGGACCACCTTCGTAAGTCTCTAATGTATGTAAATATTCTGGTTGCCTTAGTTACCTGTTTCCTTTTACTTAATTTTCAGTGTGTCTGTCACATGATGTCTTAATTTATAGATAACTGAAGTTCATGGCTTGATTTATTGTGCCGTCGTGAACCATTAGATTACACCTGAGGAGATGTTTTTGAAAACGGTTTTAGAGGATACTATCATATTTACTTTATTGGCTATTAGGTAATAAAATATGCGTTGCAAAAAATTTTTTCATCTATATGTTGAGTTTCTGTTAATTTCATCCATGATCATATTAAAGACAATGATTAAGAGAGTCTCCTTATCTCCTGTTCCTGCATTTATTTTCCCAATACATCTGTATTAAGATTTAATTCTGGATTTGTTATAGCTGTTGTTTTTTTGATTAGATTTATCAATTTTTTTATTTATGTTTTTTGTTCCATACGTTAAATTAGATTTCTTAGACTGGTGTTTCTTTAATTAGAAACAGCAGTTTGTTGAATTCTATAAACTTTTGCACGAGTTATCAATAAATTTGTGTTTGTTATATATCGCAAACGAATATAATATTACTCCATTTCTCTAGAATGTTGCCTCTTTACAGACTTTTGTTCTTGGTTGAACTGAAGGCCTTCATTCTTCATATGCATCATTGTCAGCCTCAAGTGACTTTTTGTTTCTCAACTTTGTTATCCTTTTCTTTAGCGCATCAAACTAAAGAATCTTGAAATGTTGTACCCATGTTTTTGGTTTTATGACTATTATTTTGCTCTTCTTTATATATTTCATTTTCTACTAGAGCTCTAGTCCGAAGTAATTTATATAAGAGCCTTCTTTCTCCTTTGCTGCTATCTTGACTTTCGCTGTAAATCATGCGTGTCGATGGTCAGTTCATTTTTGTTTACTGTTCTTTGCCCGATTGCATCGTTTACAGTATTTATTACGTTTTATTTTTTCTCATGATTGCACAACGCTACCGAATTCAAGCAATCTTTTTTACTTGGCTGCAAACTCACAATTTGCAGCTTGCACTGTTCACGGTTGTACGTAATGTTTGGTTACGTATTTAGATTTTTTTGTAATTTGACATCAGCAGTTTTCCATTTGGCTGGTATATAATTTTCTATTTGTGAGTACAAAAATGAACCAAAATTATAAACAGAAAACAAGAATATGTCATGAAGGTACCATAGAATTCTAACAGATGATAAGTTCTGGGCTACTTTCGAAATATATTTTAGAGTTTGTGAAGCATTGCAATATATAAATGATTTTATTTCAAACCTCCGTAAAAACTTTCTGTTTGCTTCATTCGGGACTCTAACACTAACAAATTGGTTCGATTGGTTCGCAAACAGGAGGTTGGGAAATTAGCCTATTGGAATTCATATCAACTACAACAGTTTATGTAAAATCGTGTGGTTAGTTCAACGGATTGCTGTAAAGGCAGCTTCAGATTAGAACAAAGAAACGCAACAACGCAAGTGTTAATTTAAAAAGGTGAAGAATTTTGCAGAGCCAGCATCAGTCGGAAATAAAAATGTAAAGTGTGGAATGCCCGAGGGGACAAGCGGTGTATATATGCAACAGCCATCGAACGCTAACGTGCAAAAGCAACCCTGCAAGACCGGATCCTGTGTGAAGAATTCCTCACTCGGTACGAACCGATGTGCCAGAAGAGTGTACGGGAGGTGCATTCTTCATCTCTTCTTCAGCTCCCGCTCGATCAGAGGACCTGCAGGAGTTACACATTAAACTGCATGCCGGTTTGAACCAACAAAGAGAAAGAACAGCGTTGTAAGTAGCCTGAAGCTAGATCGAACTCGATGGTGAGTGGTTTGCCCATTGAAAAATGAAATGCCACTAAGGTCGCATCTGATTTATGTTCTTGCTCCTTTTCTTCTTACTCTAGTACTCATTCGACCCATCGTTGATGCTTCTTGTTCGCTTATTTTCCACTATTTGCGAGCTGCTGCTTTCTATAACTACTGGCTACACGGGTTTATGATGAAAGTAAGAAGTTAATTTAACGAGCACCTACTAGTACCCAGTAATTGGATACAAAGAGCTTTGCTTTAGTAAGCTTATGCGCAACGAAAAACAAAAAGGAAGAGCATCTCACAGAACATTATGCAAAAACCCAAAAATCTATTAACAGTTAAATTGCAGCACTGTGTAGAGATTGGTAGGATTGTTGTCGGCTCAGGTCAATCATCTGGTGTAGTAACATATCTGCAAAAGGAAAAGTTTATTGAAATAATAGTTGAACAAGAGCCACGCGATCTATTAAATGGTTACGGTTGCTTTCACGTTCCAATTCCCACATTTCATTTTTGCATCTACAAACATCGATACCGCTACTACCAGCGCACCTACCGTGTATACCAGCCGTCAACTCTGAGCACAAACAAACAATTACAACTATTGTGAACGTAGCATTATCAATTTTAGAACCAATTTGATAAACAAAATTTCACCGACAGGCAATACAATGGGTAAAAGTTGATGGAAGCGAAACGTTAGTTTCATTTTGAAACAGAATGTCCGCTCTTCAATTATATAATAAAAAATTACAATAAAGGTGGATTAAAATTTTGGGCTTCGAATAATTTTATTGGAAAATAAATTCATTCGTTGAAGGTTTTATTTATAAATCATCTTCAAAAAATAGAAGTAAAACTCAGAGTAATGGGATAATTTAAATGGAAACGCGGCCGAGACGGTGCAAAGTACAATGACGTTTCTTCAAACTCCATCCACTCAAGAAGTTGGAGTAATAATATCGCGGCATCATAGTTGGCGTGTGGCCACTACCATCAGAATACCTCATTCAAATCGAGCATGCCCTGATTGCCGCATTAGGTAGTCGAATCGCAGCACTCCATGCCAAGCTTTCGCGCTTATTACATTTGCATAACGGGTATGCTATAGGCCACTTTGCTTAACCCAAATGCCGTAGAGATGGCGCTGCCCGTACCGCAGCACGTCGCTACCTTAACAAGGAATGGATTTGAAGAGGGTAGTTGCGGAGGAGAGTTCACGTGCTCGATAGGCATTGTTAGGTGACCGTGGAGGGATCTTTTGTGTACATTCAGGCTATTTCCAGCACACAATCGGTTTCAACTGATAGCCTGTATTCAATTTACCTCTGTTTAGTTCGAATCAGTAGCGGCGCGCATTTCGGAGATTATAAAGCTATTCATATTAATCAAGATTTGATTGCCATGCGTCAATTTGATAGTAACATTTTTCGTTTTAAAGCTTTTAATGGTTATATTATATAAACAAAATTATATAATACGTTAATTGGCGAAATACTAACACTAAAATGCTGATATAAAATCTGTAACAAAAATTGATTAGACTTCCATATCGATCGTCTCTTCATCTGAAATTTGTAGTTTCTATTAATGATATAGTACATACGCCTACACAAAACCAGCAATTCTCACCAATTCCTGGATGTGACGAGCTGAATATCATAAAATCTCATTTTATATACTCTTTTTATTAATTTTTAAGTAAAATCTTGAAATTTTGGAAAAATTTCCAGAATTGATAATTTCATGCGTCCACTGCTGTCCTATGACACGCGATTGATGCTAGGATAAAGAAATGTTTAAAAAGTTTAATTTCGAAAAATCTATAAATTTAACAGAAATATACTATTACAAATGAAGATTTTTTTTAACTAATTTGGTAAATATTGACGTAAATATTGAAACATAAATCAACGCAGATAGAATATAGGTATTGGAGTTAGTGATCAAAACGAAAACAAAGTTCTCACAGAGAACAAAATATAAATCAAGTTGAGGATTTATTAATATCAATAAGAGAAGTGTATAAAATAAGCCATCCGTATCGACTGGCGAGAATAGTAGGCCGATATAGTATGGAGTATCCAAGGAAAATGAACAATACCACGCTTGGCTTACGGTCGTGCTTACAAACAGATCGATAAATAAATAACAATCACTAGAATGTAGAAGTAGTAATAATCCTGCATGCTTGAGTGTCCATCAAATAAAAAACTCATAGGGCGGAAGAAATATTTCCCTTTTATATTAACGACTCATATTTCCTTTATAGTTTAGTTGAACCTAGTGTTCCACAACTTTTTTTTTAATTATTGCTTGCTTTGTAGATATTTTTGAAGCTAATTTTTTTATTTAAAAAAAATGCATTTTTACGATTTTTTTGATGGAGTTTTATAATTAGTATAGATATTCTTGCGTATGGCATCCCCGCTTAATATTTATAGACACATACTTTGAAACTAAAACACATGAACCATATCATTGGTGTTTCCCATTAAAACCGATGCATTCCCAAGATGAAAAATTAGTCCAATGAAGAAAGAAATGTCAACTAATTAGCTATAATTTGCACCTTTCATCTAGCTAATCGTATTTTGACAAGAAGAAACAGATACCTGTGAAAAAATTGGTACAACAAATTAAAATAAAATAAATTAGCATAAATCTAACACAAAATGGAGGCGATAAATTTGCATACTGGTCCGAAACTAATCAGTGGATCGATATGTTATTAGATAACAAACAATCACCATGATAAGCACTATCATCAAAGGCAAATATGCTGTTATTACGTGATTAAAATAGGCCTCTTTGATTAATTGTACAATTACTAAGAATGGCTAGCTAAGTATGTGAAGTAATTCCGATCGAAGAAGTGATCTGAAATAAACACGTCACCTTACGGAACGCTGGCTGCATACAAAAAATGATGACACTGAGAATGAGGAGCTGCTACTTGTTGATGGTATTTAATTATGGAAGGAATGTGCTTTTTTTCAAAGTCGTTTGATTGACATGGTTTTCTTCAAAGTTGAGGCTTGCATGCCTTAATTGTGCTGAGAAAATTATTGTTTTCATTTAAGTGCTGTCGTCAGGAATTGTTTTAATGATTTGACCCTTTCAATCACGGTTTATTAATTCCCATTTACTGAAGTAATGCAACATGACTATATTTAAATTTAAAAAATGTTTTGCAGTAAAGTGATCAGGTGGAATGTGTCTACCTCATTTACAGTGACCTCGAAATTGGCGTGTTTATTTTAAAATAGGCTTTAAGCAATAACACTTATTGTTCAAACAAAGATTCTTTGGAATCATATATTTTAATGCATTGATCTATTAGAATCAGCAGATTGAAATAAGAAGCAAATAGTGAAATATCAAAGCATATTTTGCAGTTTAGTCCATGATGTCATACTTGAATAACTCATAAGTAAAGTAGTATTTTTAATATCGCTTAATAATAGTTAGTCATCAAATTTCTCATTTATCAGAAATGATTGGCTTCAGATTTATGTATAAAGGTTGTCAAGAAACATCGTCAATTTTGACTAATAATATAAACTGTAGCAAAAAAAGCATCTAACGAAAGAAAAAATCCGAACCGTAGTTTTCATTTGAAAATTAGCGTCATTAACTGCACGAAAATTGAAAAATTTCAACAACTCAATAAGCAAGAAGAATCGCATGAAGGTTCCAAGTTTAAAGATTCTTCGTGTATCATCTAACAGAGATTCATTGTCCATGACACTTTAAAATGCTTCGAATTATTCTTTTTAATCTGTATTACTGATAATTTTTTGTGTGTAAGATCCACTTAAGTCTTGAAAGACTCTTTTTATATATAATACCTACAATATTTGTGCTGCAATGTTAAATTAGTTTAAAATTTAGAAATCTTAATTACTTAAGCAATATATTTAATATTCTATATTTTGGTCCTATATTAGTGCATGCATAGAATTATTATAAAAATTGCCGTTCAGTATGACCACATGATTGTATTTATCCTGGGCGAATATAGTAGGTTGCCTCAATGGTCAATACTTCAGCTCGGTCTAACGCTTTTAGAAAAAAATAGTAAGTTATGACTAAAATTAGTTTGAAAATTGGTTCAGACTTATAATTAAGTGCCGGATACTAAGTCCGAAACCATCTGACTCAAAGTTATTCCAATTTTCACTAGTGCAATTATTTTGCTCATATAAACTATACGACGAACTTTTTTATATCAATCCATTTTGCACACTTGGCACCCATTAATCTCATTTAAGTTGAAAACTCTATGGCCCCAAGTACTAATCGTCACTTTTTATCTATGAACAACAAAAGAAATCTGGAGTTTTCCATGCATATTTGAGCAATTATTAAAAACAATACGAATTAGAATGTGCTTTTTTGTGAACTTTCATATCTTGAAGAGTTAAGATAAAATATTATCAAGTTTAACAATTTTTGTGTGCGTGAAAATAAAAACTCTTCAAAAGCGTTAAACATTACATAAGACTTTTTCTTATGAGAAATCAATGATTTTGAAAACAGGTCATTTTCGAGTCTAGACGCATGTGGCCATAAAATTGCTAATCGATGTGAAAAAATACCTCTAATTTTAATTAAAAAAATATTTTTGACAACTGACCAGAACATGAAAGACCTTTACCTTGTAAAAAAGGGTTTTAGTGCACAGAAAGTATGCGCATATAAGGATGACTATATACATATGCTTGAATTCCATAAAAATATTCTAGTTACTAAAGTACCATTATTCTTATAAGAAGAAATATCTATGTAGTTTTGTGTTTAATTTGATAATAGAAACGATATTGACTTTAAGCATTATTTGAAATCATTTGAGGTTCCACAAAATATTCCTAGATGTTGATTTTCTAATGAATAAGAAAATATTTAAAATTAATTAGAATGGTAATAGGTACTATGTTTGTAGTGTTAAGCGCTAGGTACTTGCTGAATCGTTTAACAAAATGTAGAAATTCAGAATCAAAAATGTAAGATACACAAAACACATAAATGTAAGTATTTTAAAGAGTAGCTCTTAGTAATATCTACGGGAAATTGACTTATCATCGTCCAGCAACCTCAGCTACTTTAATTTAAATACTATAAAGAAGTGTTAGTTTTAGTGATACCTGGGCACGTTGCTAGTATTTGTTGGCTCATTTATTATTTATTCATTGCTTATCTTATTTTCACATAGCTAATGCTTTTCATTTTAAAATGAACTTATATTTTAAAGTGGAATGCTAATTCAAAAATGTGTACATACAATAAAAATTATTTGCAAATATTTTAGCATTGAAAACGATATGCAATTATATTCAAACAGATATTTTGTTTTGAAATATAAATAATAAAAAACAGGTAAATCATGTAGTTGAATATTTCTGTGTTTCTACTAGACTAGTAGACGCCTTTTAGTAACACCTAGACGTAAGCAGTTTATTTTACGTTTTTGATACCTGAATGTCTCTAAGTGTTAGAAGATTAAGTTGACGCTCTCAGTAGTAGAAGGTTTTTAAAAATGATGAGCTCAATTGA
Organism: Helochares maculicollis; assembly: GCA_033557835.1. NCBI lineage: Eukaryota > Metazoa > Arthropoda > Insecta > Coleoptera > Hydrophilidae > Helochares > Helochares maculicollis. The sequence continues at coordinate 25,532 of JAWQRO010000378.1, forward strand.
CACTCTAAATATTGAATGTATTTTGTCGTTAAAAATAAAGTTGGCGCTTTTAGAGCATAATGTTCGGTTAAAATATCTACCAGATACGCAAGTTTAAAATGTTTTGTTGTCAAAAGATGGTGCATGAAATCTATTGAAGTAACCTGTGGAAACCAAAGCGCTGTTTTTTGGTAATACTGCCCGCTATAAAACGTCATATTCGTTTAGTTGTTTACAAGTTAGTATCATACTTCTTTTTCGTGTTAACCATGTCGAATTTTCAGCCAAGTAAAGAGCATTTGTTGCAGGAAATGATTTTCTCGTTCAATCAAAAGCAAAAGGCATCGGAAAGTCATCGAATTCTTGTAGAGACTTACGGCGATCCTGCTCCAACTGTCAAGACTTTTGAACGCTAGATTCAACATTTCAAAAGTGGCGATTTCAATGTTATTGATGAAGAACGAGAAAATCGACTAAAAAACTGTGAAGACAACGAATTACAAGCATTATTGGAGGACAACACAAACACAACAAATGATATCGCCATCGCCGGAGAGCCATGGGAAAGATTCAAAAGGTTCGAAAATGAGTTCGACACAAATTGAACGAACGACAGATGGAAAGACGAAAATCTGTGTGTGAAATTCTGCATTTACACCACAAAAGAAAGGGTTTTGCATCGGGTTGTAATTGGCGGTGAAAAATGAATATATTTTGAGAACTCCAAACGTAAGAAATCGTGCGTAACGCCAGGATAACTATCAATATCGAGTACAAAACCGTATCGTTTTGGGAGGAATACTGTGTTTGTGGTGGGATCAGAAGGGAGTAATGTACTAAGAGCTTCTCAAACCCGGCGAAACAGTTAATACCGTCAGCTTACCGACAAGAAATAATCAATTTAAACCGCGCATTGATCGCAAAACGCCCAGAATGGGTTCGAAGACACGGCATAGTCATTCTGCAGTATGACAACGCTCCTGCACATTCAGCCAAATTGATCAAAGAAACGATTTTCTCGCTTGGTTGGAACCTTCTACCCCATCCGCCGTATTCACTAGACCTAGTGCCTCCTGATTATCACCTCTTCTCATCGATAGGATACGCACTGGCTGTGCAACACTTCAACACTTTCGAGGATGTACAAAAATGGCTCGATGAATGGATATCAATGAAAATTAAAGCTTTCTTTTGGAATGGTATCCATAAATTGCCCGAGAGATAAAAAAATGTGTAAAAAGGCCAATACTTTGAATAAAAAATGTTTTCCCGTTGTACTTAAATGATTGCATATTTTTCATGAAAAAAAAACGACATTTTAAACTTGCGCACCTGGTATAGTAGTGAAAAGTGTCTCGGGGCTTTAAACTGAGTTGCCGCTATAATTTATGCAATATTTTTGATACTAGCACTTTTATTCTATACGTGTTTGATACGAAAATGTTGAGTGCAGACACTCCTGATTTTTTAAATATAAATGCTATACTTTTTAAAAAGGTTGCAACCATGTTAAACATTTGTAAATTTAGGACAACACACGGTGTGTCAATGCAGTTTTATTCCATTATCCGTCATTTTGTTGTGTCATCAATTAGTTTTAGACACGCACTTGCAATAGATTTAAAAAGTGTGTCTCCTTATATTGTTGTATTCGATACGTCGAAATTTACACCGAACAAATAGCACTCGCACACAGTAATAATTTTGGGTTTTTATTTGAAAAAAAAAGCTATTGAATCATATTACTTCAGCATTTCACAAGTGGTGACTTCAATATTGCAGTCAAGGAACATAGGAAATTGCAAAAAATAGGAAAATATGAAGTTGAAAGTATAGTTGGGCGAAAATTATTTGCGAATACACAAACCGCTTGTGCTACAATTAGAAGATGCTCAGTAAGCTGTCTTCAATCGCCTATACGAGATGGTAAAAATTCAAAAGACCGGTAAATAGATGAGTTGAACTACAGAAAAATAGAAAAGCACAAAATTTCGTGTGAATTTGCTCGATACAAAAGGAAGTAGTTTTTGTATTGTATAGAGACAGGGGATTGAAAGTGTATTTATTTTTTAAATCACAAGCGTAATAAATCATGGGTAGACAGGAGCACCATCAACATCGACCGCAAGACCAAATGGTTTCGGCAGTAAGACAATGCTCTGTGTTTAGTGGGCCTAGATAGCCGTGGTATATAGTAAAATATTAAAATTTGAAGCAACTGTTAATACTAAACGTTACCAACAACAGTTTCAGCCGTTCACTACTTAAAAAAATGCCAGAATACCGAAAGAGACAAACCCACAAAGTCATTTTTTGTCATACGACAAAACCGGCTTAAGTCAGACTGAAAGCACTCCGCTGGAAAGTCCTATCTCATGCGGCTTATTCACCAGATTTGCCTCTTAGCGTTTACCATTTGTTTACATTTATGTTTCACGCACTTTCTGAGCAGTGCTTTGGTTTGTACAAAAATGTGAAAAATGAATAGTTCACGCAAAAGAGGAAGATTTGCCCAATTGCTCGAAAGATGCGAAAAATAAACGATGGAACTTACTTTGAATGAAGCATTTTTTACATTGTACCGAATTTAGCGAATATATTTATCTTTTAAAATCTACATTTTACTATAGTTCACTGGGTGGGTAGATATTTAGCAATTTTCAAAAATGTTAGTATCTTACATCCACAATTGCAATTCAGTAAATTTAACAAAACAGCACTCAGACACCCACCTTTCAATGCTATGGCCAAAAATTTTTAGTAGTAAATTTTTTCGCTATATATAAAATACGAATTCTGTTGAAAACCGTTATATTCTGTTAATTTCGGTTTTAGATTTGCGTATATTTTCAAAGACCTGACAGTAACACCTTCCGCATGTTTGTTATTGAGCTCTCGGAAAATTTCAATTTTATGAAAATCACTAAAATGTTGCGATAATATCAAAGAGACTTTTAATTAACTGTTCCAAAAAATATCTGATCAAAGCACCATCGAATTCCACATCAAAAATTATCCCAAGGCGAAACATTTGGAGGATACGTTCAAACGAAGAAAATTCAGTGTACTCGAGGTGAAAATAGAAATGTTTGATGATATGACAGTAGGATGTTTTCCTACTGTTCAATAAATCAATGATATATATGAAGGAAGCAATAGTTGCAATTTAAGTTGCTTCGGCTGAAAGTGGCCCTGGTGCGACTGGAACGCCTTTTAAATATGAAATAGTCTTGAAAATAATTCCCGGTAAACCCAGTAATTAGTTCGACATACCTTATCGTGTATTTTTCGGCGCCGAAACATTTTTAGAATGTCGATGTTAATGGCACCTGAAATGTTTCTGTTCCAGTTGTCACTTCTAAATTTCAATAATTTTAGTTAGATCGCGTGCTTACCTACATTTTCCTTCATGTTCATTACATGCTTCACAGAAAGAATGCTTCATATCTCTTGGTAGCCGTAAATTAACAACTCTACGTTTATAGTTAAAATAGCAAAAGTTGAATAAATTTAAATAAAAATAACATTTTACGCGACTATTTTTAAACTTCACACTTTACCTCCATATAATGTTTTTCTGAATGCACCGTTGAAGTGGAAGACGGTTGCTTCCACCTTTGCAGTCCACGTTTTCTGCTATCCAAAGACAAGGAAAATCAATGAAGGCGGTTGCGTAGCGCTTAGTTATGAAGTAACGGCAAATTTAGGTAAATCGGTTTAATGGAATTAAGTTTGGAAATTAGGATAGAGGTTATATCCACAAGGAAATAAAAATAAATGGAATCAAGATCTATTCCATCATTCATTATACTAAGTGATCCGATGATTGGGGATAGGGGACAACGGGCAGGCAATGTGTATCTCAAATGGAAATAATTGGAAATCTATGTTTCAGCTTTTATTTTGGTTTGTTTATTCAGCCAAGCCATATCTAATTTCGTTAATTGAAATCGTTCCCTTTTTTCATGCGGCCCAAATGAACAGAAAACTGATCCATCACTACCAATCACAATGTTGAGGATAAATATCGATAATTAAGAAACATACTTTTAACAGTTACTGTTAGCAAATTTACATCCTTTTAATGAAATATAACCGAATCATAAACGAATATCTCGCTAATGCGGTTAATTTTTCAAATACTGTTCAAACACCATACGCGAGAAATATATATATACAGTTAAGACAGCAAGACCGCTATGGGAATTTATTATTTCTGGCCAACAAGCATTCCTCAGGTTACTTGATTTCATTTATCACTTGCCAGCGAGTTTGTTTCAAATAGTTAACTTGTTCCAAGTCACAAAGAAGAGACATTTCGGTCGGTAACAGCAGTGAAGTGGGCAGCAACTGCTCAATTTGGGGATCGGCGTGTGTTGAGGAATGCGGCAAGGGCTCGATTTCCGGTGCCGGCGGGTCAAGGGTGTTCTATCTGACGCTCTAGGCCGATTCTATTTGGGTCAATACGTTTATGAATACTCGCGAAGCAGTAGACAAAAATAGTTCCTCCTTGTCGACGCAATTTAATTTTTATGCGATCAAAATTGTTCTACTTGCTAAGGTATCCTACTTTTCGAACGTTCGAAGAAATCATATTTAAATGTGTAAAAAATCTCAATAGATGTTACACAATTTTATCGCTGGAATATTAATGAAGAACAAATACATTATTAGGAACAACAGAAAGTTGTAACGTGAGACTTCCAAATAATGCCAAAAGTTCAAGCCCGGCTGAGGGGTCATTAAAACTAGGAAATAACAATATATCGTTCATAATTTCGTAACCAGCGAAAGAATCGTTCTAAGTTAGGCGGCGCAGCGTAAAATTGTAAGTTGGAAAGTGTATTTTACAACAGTTTACATAAACCCCGTTTAATATTTTATACAAGGTTGTTATCCGCTTCTGCACGCAAACGAAAACGTACCTTTATTACTTTTTTCTAAGTTTTTTCGCGGTGTCACTTCCCCCACCTCCATGTGTATCTTTTCTTCCCCTTTGCCTTTGTTCGATTTTCTATTTTCGTAAAAAGTTACTCCAGAAAATCCCGTGTTCTCCGGGCTCCATATCTTTAAATATTTAAATATGGATCACCAGAAATATAACATCGCTACACTTCTTTGTACGGCTTTGTATGCCACAAGTTGGGATTCTATTTTAAAAATATATTATTGAAGAGTGACGTCGGATGGTTGGGTCTAGAGTTAGGATTATTTTGACCGGATTCAATTATTTTTCTTGACTTCTTTCAATTACATTTTTAGTAAGAACCTTGAAAAATTCGAACACGATTCGTAACTTCCTAATATTACCCAATATTTTTCCATTTCCTGCAGTTGTGTTCACAAAAGTTATACTTATTAAGCTAGAGCTATGAAGATGATAATGATAATAAATAGTTCTTTTAGTTTCTACAGCAACAACTTTAACAGATTGGCGCGTTTGAAGAACACTAAAAAAAAGATTTGTCTACCGCGAACACATTTTGCTACTAAGTTTTTACAAAATTCACTGACTCCATTTTGAGATTTTATATTAATAAGATGATTTGCAGAGTTGGATAAATTCTAAAACATATTGCAAACTAAGAAGCGATTCCTTCAGCGGGTATATTTTTTTAAAGTAAAGATTTCGTTTAAACCATCTCGGAAACGAATAGTATAATCTAGTTTCAATTGCCTCGTCATTTGAAATATTTTTTCCAACTTACTACCGTCCAGGTTAAACTGTTTACTCAAGAATAGTGACAAACATTTAAATTATAAATGTTTCATTCGAAAGTTGGTAAAAATGAGCATTAAATGATTTTGGAAAAATGCTACACACGAAAGTTGAACTATTATAGTAGAATGCTTGTTATAAATTTCGATACTCAGATGTATATGTTTTTCAAAAATTTAATTAACAATAGTTGGAAGGTAGTAAACATTTTTTCTTTTATAGAGCTAGATATAAATTCAAAATCATCAGTTCTACGCAAAAAAACCAGATAAGTACGATTTCTTTTTATGTGCAAAGAAATATGTGCTAAGCCTTTTTTCCAAAGTTTAACAAGGAAGGTGTCGGTAATTGTTGAAATAATCATAACTATAAAGAATATTAAACCAAAAATTTTGAGTTTTTTTCACTTAATATTCTTTTATACATACATGTATGGCAAAAAATTACAAATGGATATAAAAATCGGTTGAAAAATCAACCAATATGATTTGTATTTTAGCTTGGTTTTTCCTTAACTCCTCACTCAGTGCGAACCTCAAGTAAACAAAGCATATTGGTGCTTAACGTATTTACTATATACACATTATAAATGTCCAGGAAAATAATTACAGCTCATGCGCCTCCGCTTAGCTAGAAGCAGGAGATTTTTTTATGTAAATAAATACTATACATGCTATTGAAAATGTAAACTAAATCAAACTTTTTTCAACTTAACTGTTCTCTTAAGGTAAACGGCTAGTAAACTCAAAACTGGAGAGTAGTTTACTTCTTGCGTTAAGGTGGTCTTATTTCAATTATTGAATATATTGAATAATTGGAAATAATGTTGGGTCTAGAAATGTTCTATCCCAATTAAAAAATATATTCCAATAGTCGTTAGTATATAAAGCTAAAGTGAAATTTTGTTACGTTATGTTACTATATCATTTGGTGCAGTGATTTTATTTCAAAATAATTGTAAGAGATAGATTTTTCTGCCAAGTGGAAAAATTTTATTTTCGTTGAAAACGCTTAATAATTCTCATCTTCCTTCATAATATTATCACGAAAAATCTTTTAGTTGTCTTATTATTGGGGAACAAATTGATACAAACAGAAGGAGCAAAAATATGCAGTTTTGCATATTTTTGTTCCTTCTGTTTGTATCAATTTGTTTGATACATAATTCACCAATTTAATTTTGTTTCTTTATTATTTTTCGATGACTGCAAAACAAAAAGAAAGTATATGAATACCGATAAAATTAGAAATTAAAGCAGTTTTTGGAGTAAAGTTGAAGCAAACACATTAATACATTTCATCACTATCTAAAAGTTCGTCACACTATTATAGTATACAACCATAAATTTTCAAACGTTTTTAAGTCGAACGCTCTGATGTATTAAGTATTCAACTTATATTCTAATGCAGATCATCCAATCTTTTATTAAAACGATACATTCATTTCGTATGTTTCCAATTTGTATTTTTTAATACATTGTGACAAAAAGCAATTTTTATGTACTATATTTCTAAAAAGTAATTTCGAAATTTATTTCCAGAAAACTATACACCAATTTTCCTCTGCACATACTTTTTGTACTTACTACTGTGATCAAAAAGTATGATGAATTTGTTTATAAAATGTAAATTCTTTATTTATTCTTGCAAATCAATTTCATCTACTTCAAAGTAATCCCCGTTTGATACAACGCACTTTTGCCAGCGCTTTTTCCAGTCCTCGAAACAGTCAGAATAGTCTTTTTCCGGTATGGTATTCAAGACCTTCTTCAATTCGGTTTTTATCTCCTCAATCGTATCAAAACGGCATCCCCGCAATGCTGAATTGTCAGAAATCGCACGGAGCTAAGTCAGGTGAATACGGTGGTTGCGGAACGATATGTGTCAAGTTTTTAGCAAAAAAGTCGCGAAGAACCAATTCAGTATGACATGGTGCATTTGGCTCCAATCGAGACTTGACACGTTTGACACACAAAAAATCCATATTCTAACACTATCTGTGAGATCTCTAATTGTGAATTGACGATTTTCAAGCACCAAATCTTTGATTTTTTGGACGTGGCTGTCGTCGGTAGACATTGATAGTCGTCCAGAGCGCGGTTCGTCTTCAAAGCGTTCTCGGCCCGCTTTCAACTCGTTGTAGCACTTATAAACGGTATTTTGTGCCATAGTTTGTTCACTAAAGGTCTTTTGCAACATTTTCAGTTTATCTGCACAAGAATATTGGTTTCGCAAATAAGCTTTGATGCAAGTTCTTTGCTCACCAAAATTACCCATTGTAAATATTGAAAAATTCACTTTTGTTTGTTTACAAAAACACGCGTAGCTCGAAGATAATTAAAGCGTTTGACAAACAGATGCTTGGCAAATGTTATAGGCAGTTTTAGCAACATAGTAAAAAAATTTAACTGCCTTTCTAATGCCCTGGAGTTTTAAATGACAATTTCACCTTATTTTTTGATCACAGTAGTATATGTTTAAATTTTGACCATATCTTGATTTTGTTTAATTTATTTTTGTTCATGATATACCCTTTTTACATATTAGTAATTATTCTACAGTTGTTTTAAAATCAAGTACTAGTTTTTAAATGTGAGAAAACTTTAAATAATATAAACGCTTATGTCTTTACATATACAGACACACACATAGACAGTATGCCAAAACATTTCCACACTGTATTGAGAGACCATCAAAACGTGTAGACTTCAAAATCCCAAAGTTGTCTCATGATCATAATATCTACTTTCATATAGCAATACGACAATGTAAAGACAAAAAATCTGTAAGTATTACAAAAGTAATAGACCCTCTTTGATATTTGCTACTACTGAAATTTTCTTTAAAATCCTTTAGCATAAACCTAAATAAGTTTTATTTTCATCGGGCATTTCATAATACTGCTAAGTCATTGCAGTATTGGAAATGAAAATAGAGAATTCAACAAAAGAAACACTTTTATTACCAAGACTGCAGTAAACGATTCTACTCATTATACGTATAGAGCTAAACGACGATCTACTCACCATTAAACTATGAAAATTTATAAATAGTGAAAGGCAATTTATAGCATTTTAATTTATTGCATAATGTCAAGCCTCTGCGGTCTTACTTTCATGATGTCAAGATTAAAGTAATTTTCCTCTAGCAATACGAAACGCTCTAACACGTACCAAAGAATTATTAAATAAATAGATAGCTTATTGTCAGACCAGGAAGAAACAAAGATACTCTAAGGTATACTGCACACCGTCGAATTGTTAGCAAATTTGAAGTACAAAAGAATAACCGGTATCCAGTCGCATACAACAAATGAATCCCTTGACATGAATTTTGTAACAGGTTACAAAAGAAGTGGAACAGTTTTGATGGCAGTCATGACATGAAAAGTGCAAGCAAAGACATATAAAATCATGCTCTTTTAACAAAATGTAGTAGTAGAGAGTCTTTTGCATATATTTGGAGAAACAACAGGCAAAAATTTTGCATTTCTTACGAAATGATGTTGTATCGCAATTGGTAAATTTCACCAGAATTACGCATCTACATACACATCATGAATGCAAATGTTGAAAAAAATAGAATGAATACACACACTGGTTGGATTTCTCCTTCATGAAATTAAAAATGATCCGGCGACGCAGAACTGTGGGAAAGTATTTTTTAATAGATCACGTTGATATCTAGGTTGCCCGCCTAGGTTGTATTTACCCAGTGCGCTTTGACCATTACACACATACAGGCACGTCCACGCGTTCAATTTAGAATTTTTTAAAAATTGTAATTTCTCTCTATAATTAGTAAACTCGTTTTTGTTAATAAATATAACGCAGCTGGTTCTTAGTTCGGAGTAGCAACGGCGACATTCATAAGAAGACCATCGACATTCATCTTTGCGGTGTCACTCTTGTTCTACTTCACCATTTCACTAGCAAGACAAATACAAGTTGGCGTAGTCTTGCAAAATTACTTGAAATGTATTATCATTTAAAATTTGCTTATACAGAAAAAATTACAAAAACTCGTCTAGGAAAACATTTAGTCCCTCTCAATGTTACTGCAATAAATCACCATTTAAAACTATTTTAAACATCCTGTACTGACATTTCAAGACTTTTGAAACTATTAAGAACGTTTGCGGTGAAAATATAGCAAATTAAATGGACAAAAAAGGTCACTATGATTTACAAAACGTCATTTTCATTTGATTTGCAGTCACAAGAATTTTATTTGCTTTTAAGTCATTTTTATTACTATATAATAAACGTATGTGTTTGAATATATTACTTTAATATGAGATCCATGAAAATATTAAAAAGAAAAATACATGAATAATCGTTTTATATTAATCAGTAGTTCGATTAGCATGCCGAAAATATGCTGTAATTGTAAGACTTACATTTTATTGACATAGTTTTTAATCGTAAAGGCATCAATTAAACATGTGCATGTAAAATTCCTGCTCCATTCATGTACCAGAAATGCCAGTTTTACTATTTGTTCATGAATTTATGTGAAACCTAGCTATTTTTGGCGAAATACTAGGTTGTATATAAAGTTTTTGGGTTGATAAGAAAGGATCTTACTACTACAACATTTTTGTTGTTATGTTGATACACTTTTCATATGAACGTTTGTGAAGTTTCATTTCAATCTATCAGTTCAATTTGAAGAGTTAAAAAGCAAAGGAATTTTATAATCGGATATTGAAAGTGTGTAATGACTCTTCCGCTTCAATTAATACACTAGAAAGATGGGGTTCTGGTTGTCGTATAAGCCTTGAAGACGTGCCATGTCGAGAGCGTCCAAACACACCAGCAATCATACAAAATGCAGGATATCCTATAGAAAATTTTGAATGATTGACAGAAGTTTAGTAGAAGCCTTAGGCATCTCACTCGGTGGTGTAAACAATATTTTGACTGAAGTTTGGGTTTCAGAAAACTGTGTGCACATTGGTTGCTGCATTTTCTAACAATTGAATAAAAACATATGCAAATGGAACTTTCTCAGCAGCATTTCTAGTATTTTTGAAAGAATAAAGTAGATTTTTTCATGGATTCCTCATTATAGATGAGACTTGGGTCTATCGCCATGATCCTGGATCAAAATAAGAGGCTAAAGAGTGGTGTGAACGTGGTTCTTTGGCTCCGAAACGAGTTCGATCAGAAAGATATTAGCATCAGTTTTTTGGAATACAAAAAGAATTTTGTGGATTACTTGCAAATTGGTAAAACAATAAATTCTGAATATTATTGTATATTCTTTTTGATCAGCTGAAGAAAAAAATTCGTGAAAAAAGATCCGGTTTGCTGAACACAAAAACTCTTTTTCATTAGGACAATGCTTAGTGTCATAATATGTTTTAGTAATGGTTAAAATCCAAGAATTACATGAATTAAAGTTCAATTTTTGGAGCATCCACCATATTCACTATTGACTTACATCTGTTTCCAAACCTAAGCAAATGCATGCGTGGAAAGCATTTTTCCTTAAATGATAAGGTCATAACATATGTGCAAGCGTATTTTGCATACCTTCCAGATTTTCACGTCAGGGATGGAATTCATAAATTGGAATCTCGTTGGGGCTAGTGAATAATACTGAATAATAAAATGTATTTCAAACCATAAAATTGTGTCTTTTCATCGAGCCGCAAAACTTAGTGGACAATCTAGTATATTGTTTATGCTTTAAATTGTGGAAAAATAATTTTTATTAATGAATGCGAATTTTGTAAAACAGTGCTGCACATGTTATCGAATTTAAATAGTGAAATATATGCTTCTCCTAGTAGGTTTGAAATTGGTCTGAAAATATAAAGGAATTGCTTAGCGGAATTATTTTTTGTTAAAAAATAGAATTTCGTAGATCTACGTGGTCTAAGCTTTAATACTCAAATACTCAACATGTAGAAAATTTGTAGGTGAGTACTAAACTGGAAATCGGTCGCCTGATTGGTTGATTTGCTGGATGGGTTCTTTCGACCACGATGGATATATCAATTTCTTAGAATTTCGAATTTCGACTTGAAATGTTTTAAATACCTTACACGGTCATAATTATATCTGACAAATAGTTTGAAAGCAATTTCTTGAGTTTTACGTTTTGCAATAAGTTCTTAATCGATTGGCTTGATGTCTATTTGCCCAGTCAGTTACTTTTGTACAATTAATAAATTTAAAAAAATATATAGACATCATTGCTAAAATAGGGTTTTTAACTCTGCAAAAGTAGGAAAATTAGGTGAACTTCAAAATTTATTAAAATAGACACTACAAAATCGTGTCAGGCAAAATATTGTATCAACCTGTCAACAGTAGTAACATTGACAATCATGGATTGCACACCTATAAACGTACTAAGTTCAGATAGTCGAAACATGGGTACTCAACATTAAGAAAATATATCGTATACTATCTACAAGAATTTATACGGAGAAATATGTGTTAAAGTTCTTCAGTATTCTCAGAAAATAGTTATAAGTTATAACTTATATACTTCTCATAGGCTACATATTTTTGAACTACCATGACCTTAAGGTAGATTCAAATTTAAAGCCTCGGCCCAGTAGGCAAGATAGATTAAAACTGCAAGATTATTACAACCTGATAATTATGTTGAGGTGTTTCTGTGAAGAACACTGAATTTGTCAATTAAATAGTCACTGTTTGGTATGGCTCTTTTAATAGCAGTAGTATAAAATTGACCATGAGATCCAACTACTAGGTGCACAAGTTTAAAATGTCGTTTTGTTGTCAAGAGACGGCGTATGAAATCTATTAAAGTAACCTTTGGAACTCAAAGCGTAATTTTTTTTTTTGGTAACACTGCCCCCTACAAAGCGTCTTATTCGTTTAGTTGTTAACGAATTAGTAGCAAACTTCTTTTTCGTGTTAAACGGTAATGTAATGATTTTCTTGTTCAATCAAAAGGAAAAGGTATCGGAAAGTCATCGAATTCTTGCTGAGACGGCGATCTTGCTCCAACTGTGAAGACTTGTAGACGCTGATTTCAACGTATCAAAAGCGGTGATTTCAATTTACAAAGAACGTGAAAATCGACAAAAAAAGTTGGAAGACGATGAATCACAATTATTGGACGAAGAGGATATACAAAGCAGTTGAATGTCACTCGGCAAGCCATTTCCGATTGCCTAAGAGCCATGGGGAAGATTCAAAAGGTTGGAAAATGGGTTTCACACAAACTGATTGATCGACAGATGGAAAGACGAAAAACTGTGTATGAAATGCTGCATTTACGCCACAAAAGAAATGGTTTTTGCATCGGGTTGTAGCTGGCAATGAAAAATGGATATATTTTGAGAGTCCCAAACGTAAGAAATAGTGGGTAACCCCAGGACAACCATCAACAGCGAATACAAAAACGGATCGTTTTAGGAGAAAGACTGTGTGTGTGGTGGGAGCAGAAGGGAGTAGTGTTCTACGAGCTTCTTAAGCCCGGCGAAGCAGTTAATGCTACCGACAACAAATGATCAATTTAAATCACGCATTGTCTAAAGACGCCCAGAATGGGCTCGAAGACACAGCATTGTCATTCTGTAGCATGGCAACCTTCCTGCACATTTAGCCTAAGTGGTCAAAGAAACGATTTCTTCGCTTGGTTGTTACCCCCTACCCCATCCACCGTAATCACCAGACCTGGCGCCTTCTGATTATCACCTTTTCTCATAGATGGGACATGCACTGACTGAGCAACACTTCAAGACTTTCGAGGATGTACAAAAATGGCTCGATGAATGGTTATCAATGAAAGTTGAAGCTTTCTTTTGGAATGGTATCCATAAGTTGCCCGAGAGATGGATAAAAAGGAAATAATTGCGTATTTTTCAAAACAAAAACGACATTGTAAATTTGCGCACCTAGTATGTTCCCACACAATTTTCATGGGAGGTAGTATACAGAATTTAAATTTTTTGATAAATATCTACTAAAGTGTCATGTTTTCATGACATGAAAGAGTTCAAAAAGTTTTGTCCAACAATACCATTCGTTTTAACGCTTACAAAATATAGTATATACACATCAATTATTGTCATACGTGAAAGAAACACTCATGCTATTCTCATTTCGAGGCAAAATGAATGTTAGATATCCCGATTCTGTAGCAGACGAGATTTTGAAAGCTTTACAAAAACGATACTATTCTCCCTATTCGAAATTAAACTAAGTCAAATTATAGATTAACATCTCAAGTATGGTTCTCCAAAGTTCATAGTACGAAATTGTTCATACGCCCATATTAGATTAAATTGACATCACAAATTACCCCTATACATTTGTTTAACGCGTACATATTCTTGGAAATATTTCCAAATTCTTTCTGAAAACAAGCGGAAAACCGACTGCAGATGTTAACACTCAACCATGATAAAAATTAGATAGCCAGAAAAGTTTGTTCGAGACTCGATGAATAGTGAGACAGTCGCACCGCCACTATCAAGAAAATTTGCACCGCAGCACGGCGCCATCCAAAGCTTTGAGCCTAAGTTATTCAATAAGTTTGTAAGTTGCTTTTGTCTTGCGATATTATCGCGGAGGGTGCATAGGGGAAGGCGAGGAGGATAGCGAGGTGATGCTAGGGAATATACGTTGCCTACCCACCCGTTCAGGTCCCGTTTACTTATTGCCGTTCGGGGTTGGGGCAATTCGCCGCAGCCCTAACTGCGGGGGTTGAGAGCGAACCTAATGGGGAGACTGCATTACCGGAATAACTCCGGCCGCCTTTTCTTCATGCCGCCCACTTTCTCACCCGGCCGCTCTCCCATCCGTCCTTCGTCCAACTCCTCAACCTCTTACTAAAGTACCGCAGATCCATACCCTAACTTTCAGCGTAGTAAATGTGCCTGCCTTGGAGAAGTTCACCTATTCTTGCTACTGTTGTTACTAAACTCACTCTACGAAGTTGTCCTGCCGCGCCGCTTCATTGACAAATTAACTTTGGTTATCAATTTTAAATGAGTTCATGCATTGTTTGTTCATAATAATGCACCCTGTTCATTATTTTCCTGTACGGTAGTTATTAGGAAGGGAAGAAGCAATAACTGGATGAACTAGACTAACTGTATTGTAACATTATTTAATGAATTTCTGGCCTTTAAACTATCCCACCTAAGCCCCAAATACAAAAATGAAATAAAAATAATCTTTGTGTCACAAAGAAACAATTATAATATTTCATAAAAACTTTAAATTAAATACCACATTTAAAAATTTAATTTTTTTGATGTCTTAGCATTTATTTATCCACAAAATTTATAATTAAATATATATCATTATTGTATTTTTATAGAGTATTTTATTTGATTGATGTTAATATTATGAATGAATTAATTAATTAATTAATTAATTGCTTTCGGTTTAATTTTCCAACGAACAACATCCAGCCAAATACCTTTCAAACTATAAAAAATATAGAACAGTCAATCACCTCATACGACAAACAAACTCAAAATCAGGAAGACGATAACAAACAACATCAAAGCTATAAACAACTATAAAGAAACAAAACCAGAAGAAATCAGAAACAAATTCTACAACAAAATATACAAAGAAACTTTACATTTCAAAAAAGAAAA
>JAWQRO010000379.1:0-40749 GCA_033557835.1 Helochares maculicollis
TATATATATATAAGGAAACACGACTGCTGTGAATGCTGAAAACATGTTTGATACACCCTTTTGTCTGAAATTTTACAAATGTTGATTTTGGTATAAAGGGTAATGTTTTTAAAGCTAATTCTGTGTAAAAATTTCATTTAAGAGACTGCGTTCTCGGAAATTTCATGCATATCTACATATGAACAAAGTTAATTTAAGATTTATAAAACTTTACTTCCGAAGCGATTTTCAATAAAACCTGTTTAAGTTTAGCCCGAATTGTAGGAGTGTTGATATTAATTATCAATTTAGCTTGACTTGTTAGTTTACTTACCAATCGGTGAAATATGTTCTAAAATGAGAAGGATCAATTACATTTTATGGGATGTTTTAAAAGTGTATTCATTTCGAAAATTTACTTTTCAAGGTGGAAATTAAATTGCGTTCTAATTCAAATATATCTTTAAATAAATAGAGCTTAAGGAAAACGCAGACAATTTTCATGTCTTGGACTGATTAAGACGAATTTTCACAATACAAAGTAGGACAGGTAAGAGTGGGGTCGGTTAGTTCAAATGAAAAGTATACCCTGGAGTCCTTAAAAGAAAGCGGCCCCCAATAAAATGAAATGATACGGGTAATATAATATATCGTATATTTATAATAGTAACAAAAATCTCAAAATTGTGAAATTAAAGTAATAAAGTTGTTTACCTTATTTTTCCAAGAGAATTCGCAACATTTCCTCTAGGGTTTGCCTGTCTACCAGTTTAAGTACCAGTTAAGCCATTGCTTCGGAATAAGTCATATCAGTTGTAAAATAGATACGTGTTTAATTTTAAATTCATATTTCATCGTCTGTTAAATTTTTAGTATACTTTTTAAATTAAAATATTTTAAATTAATCTAATAAATTATTTAAAATGTCGGTGGTCGACTGTCTAACTGTTCGCGGTCAACTAGTCGATCGCAATCAACCAGTCCATCGCGATCGACCGTTTGTCCACTCCAGGTACACACCATCTGTGGATACAACTGAATTTAAAATTGTTAAATTTTCTGTACTACATATATCAACAAGTCTCTCACCACGTTATAAAGGAAACAAATAAAAGATTCAGTTTTAGGGAATGAATGCTTAGACTTTGGGTTTATATATATATATATATATATATATATATATATATATATATATATATATATACATATATGTACGTGGAAATATTAAATGGAAACACTCCAGATATTTTTGATTATTTTAGATGGTGGTCGTATACACGACGAAGTCGATGGTATGGATATCGAAAATGTAGCAACGTTTATCCTTATACCTGGGCGTCGGAGCAAAACGAATTATGTTCATGATTATGCGACAGCCGAGGAGGTCGCTAAAGCTTTGTTTGATGCCCGAAACGATTTCTTCGGTCCTAAAAAGAATTCTGATAATATTTTACTAAATACTGAAAGTCTCTCGAAGGAAATAAAACATTTTTCGATTGGACTTCGAACATCTGCTGACTTTCAAAGAGCAAAGATAGGCAGACTTGAGGTAGTAGAAGCCGACAACCAGGCAGTGGAAGCCGAACTGGATACAGGAGAAGCCAAACTGGACTCAAGAGAAGCCATACTAAATGCGAAACATACTAAACCTCCAGCTGCCGAATAAGTTTTACCAGCGTTCATGGGTCTTACTGAAACAACACTGTGATTACTTGATAGTATTTCTATTTTTTCTCATTTACGCAGCAGGATATATTTGAACGACTAATATATTTATAGTTATTCCAAAAGCGCATATTTTGACACCGCTGACCTTTTTATAACATTCCTTATTTCAGGAATCTGGTTTCCTAGTTAATAAACCACTAAATACTTTGTATTAAAATAAACCAACAAACATATAATAAACTAAATATAAGATGAAACGAAATACATTGAAACTACAAAGCCAAACACAAATAGAGTTTTAAAGAGTTTCGATCATGCTATCATAAAATATGCAGTTTGAGAGGCCATATAATGCGGTTGTATAAAGAGTGCACTTCAAACGGTATTAGATAATAATGATTATTCTCTAACCTCCTCTTTCTCATTGCTATTCCCGCTGGGCAGAGTTTGGTTCTATTATAGGATAACCACTAGTGTTCTATACATTGATTAGTTTCAATAATGCCTTACACGGTTCACTGTAGTATTAACGTATACGTAATGGGTTGATATTGAATATTAAATCAATGACAACGAGCCTGCATGTGCGCTGACAATGGAACATAAACAGGCGTATGATGCACGGGGTTTGATTGTATTACTCGTTTCTTTCTAGTGCCTCTTATTATAAGCATAATTCGCAATAGCTTCAATACCTGTAAAGGTATCTGAAAAGCGCTCACAACATTTCTTGAAAAACCGACTTTATTTTGAAAAAATAAAAATTTGATTCTGAAAAAACATTTCAAAGTAGCAGTTTTCTAGATATATTGTCGCTAAATAACATGTTGATGAATCAGTTAGCCAAAATACTTACAACAAATGTAAATATAATACATTCATGGACCTGCGTCCTATTATTCGAGGGATATTTTTACTGATGTTTAGTCTTTGGTTTACCAAGCTACATTTATTGTTTAGATGAACATTGTAGGTGTCCGAATACCAAGCGGAAGTTTAATTCAATTTGAAAGTATGTAGTTTTTTGGTAATACGAAAGTTCTCACCAGACACTACCTATTTTTACTTCACTTTAAATTCTGCTACACCCATGAAAACATCTTAAATTACATGTAACATACTCCCTCTATACTTAATTGTGTTAAACAAAAGCAATTTGTTTTTATTTTCATTTAAGTGTTTTATTTAAAATTCATTTAATAAAATTCATAATATTTAAGTAGTTCAAATTAAAAATTATAAATAAAAAATCAATTGCACGACGAGGTTCTCGTTGTAAAGTTGTGCAATTTTGTAATTGCCTCCAAATGTTATCATAGTTGACTTAATGATAGAATATATTATCTAATTTTGTGATAGAGGAATTGAATGAAATTAAAAAAAAAAGACTATTAGGTGGCTGTAATTTAAATGGAATATCCCATCCCTCTTTTGTTCCTTCAGTAAGCAAAACTTGATCAATAGCAAAAGAATGTATTAGGTGGTGCTAAAAGTTATGTCCATTTTATTGTAATATTTTTTTGTAGCTTTATATCTCAATTAATGTTTATTCTATTGTGTCGTGGTATATACTGGTCGATAGAGGATTTTGTATTCTAAACATTGATGCTGTTAATTTTTTTTTTTAATTTTTCCTCTTTTCAGCTTATTATTAGATGATATCATTGAGTGCTTTTTGGCCAATTTTTCTCTAAGAATTCAGATTGAACCAAAGTGCTGTTGAAACAACCCGAAAAATTAACCAGGCATTTGTCAATGATAGTGTTAATGAACGAATTTCATTCCGAAGATTTTAGCCTCGAAGATGATCCCCGAACTGGTAGACCTAGAGTAATTTGAGCACCCTGGTAGAGACCGACCCATCACAAACGGAACATGGGAAGAACTGGGAGTTAGCTCCCATGTGGTTTTTCATGGTTTGAAATGTATATGTAAGATCAAAAAGGTCAAAAAGTGGGCGCCTCAAGATTTGAACGATCGACATTTCGAAGTCTTTTATTCTTTGCTTTTGCGCAACCAAAACGATTCTACTTTGAATCGAATTATCACGTATGATAAAAACTGAATCCTCTACAACAACATAAGACGTTTAGGTGAGTGTTTGGGCACCGATGGGCCAACCAGGCAACCTAGCAAAAAAGACCATGGCTACTGTATGGTGATCAGCAGTTGGTGAGAATCACAACAACTGGGCCACATAGTCACTGTAGAGTCCTATTGTAAAAAAAATCAATGAAATGTACCGAAAATTGCATCAGCAGCAGACGGCACTGGTCAACAGAAAAGGTTCGATCTTACTCCACGACAACGCCCGTCTGAAAATTAAACGCATTGAGTGTAGAAGTTCTGCCTCATCAACCATATTCACCAAATCTTCGATAACTTTCTCACCGGTAGAACCTTCGCCAATTAGGACAAGGCAAAAATAGCCTTGGTCCACTTCATCGAATTCTGAGTACCCAATTTTTATGCTAACGAAATTAATCCAGTTGTGTTACGTTGGCAAAAGCGCACTGATTCAAATAGCGCTTATTTCGATTAAATTGAATAAATATTCACAAGATATTACAGCACTTACAAAAACGGAGAAAACTTTTGAAACACCCTAATAGTTTAATATTGTCTTGTTGAAAGTAGATGAGTTTTGCAAAATATAAATATAAAGAAAAAGTATCGCGATAATAAAAACATAAGTCTTTTAGATTTTGATAGATCTTTACATTTTGAGCGTTCCTGAATCCATTTGGGCCTTTTTCGGCATGCCGTCTGTGTGTATATGAAAACCGGATACCACTCAGGCCGTTTGAGGTGGAACGACAAATTATATCACATGGTTATTATCGCAATATCTTAGATCTGTATCAACTTTTGAGATATGTAGTATCACCGGAAGTACCTGTTTACTTAAATAGTTTTATCAATTTTTCAAATAAAATAATCGTTAAATTAGAGCTGTCAATTAAAATTTCATGTGCTATTTTTTTTTTAATTTGAAAATTTCACTTTGGCCTTGGATTAACAAAATGTACAAAGTTTTTACAAAAGTGTTAAATCAACCACAGCAAGTAGTTTTGTTGTCTTAATATCAAAAGAGTTTAATGATTAAAATTTTACGGTTCAGGGCGAAATATTCAATTAAACAAAAATAAGATACTGAAAAATTCACGGCGACAGAATCTAGCGGGAAATATGCAGAGTATAAAATTTATGGATTCCAAATCAAAAGCTCAAATTATGTTCAATTGATTGACATTCAGATTTCTGGATCGGAAAATTCAGCGTCAAAAACTCATGATTCCGAAATAACAAATTAAATGATTTAATACTAATGGCTTCGGGATAAAAATTCCAGAATTTAGGGGAAGTGTTTAAATGATATACATGAAATTTAAAGACATATACTTAACACATTGGTGGAAGTCTATAGAATAACACATTTGTGGCACCTCTAATGAAAAATCTAATTGATTTCAGGAAGTACCATCCATCAGATGATACCTGTCAAAATATAATGACAAACCGATCATTAGTTCACAAGTTACAGTGATTTCAGAGACGCCGCTTATGGGATGGTGCAACAAAAGATTCAAAGCCATTCATGCCAAAAAAAAAATCAAAAAATTATTTTGCAAACCTTAAAGTGAAGCTGCAGAAGATAGACGATACCTTAAAAATCTCAAATGAACGTGTTGGCTGCCTTTTGCATACATTTTCGTCAATAATAAAGTTTTTGAAACATCGATACGGAATTTGCTCACAGTGGACTAAAAACAACAACATTACGATGACTATGAAAGTTGGTTGGAGTGGTTTCGGTAAGATTCTTCCCGCAATGGATCCATCACTACACTATGGAGTCAATTTGGCCGAGTGAACAGCAGCCGGCGAGCCTCGCTTAAAGCGGCCAAAACCGAACAATCAAATAACAATTTTATTCGACTATCTAAAAGAACGCTGCACCAAAAAATCACTACGTAGCCCAAATGGAGCATTTAAAACAAG
Source organism: Helochares maculicollis (assembly GCA_033557835.1). Taxonomy (NCBI): domain Eukaryota; kingdom Metazoa; phylum Arthropoda; class Insecta; order Coleoptera; family Hydrophilidae; genus Helochares; species Helochares maculicollis. The sequence goes on from JAWQRO010000379.1 coordinate 5,650, forward strand.
AAATCTCGAAGAAATGGCCTCGTATTAAGAATTTCTTCGGCCAAAATAATACGCCGTTTCACAGGTCGTGGGCTGCCTTTGCTAAATTGCACGAAATAAAATTCGAATTGCTTCTGCAGTGGCCGTATTACCCAGATTTAACATCCAGCTAATTTTACCCGGTCGCAGATCTCAAAAATGATCTCCGAAAAGAAATTTGTCTCGAATGAGAAAGTAATTTAATATGTTGATTGTCACGACTCGATTCCCGTCCCAGAAGCCAATTTAATTTAATCGTACTATATTATTAAAAACGCTAACAAAACGTCTTACTTGAGTGGGTTATTTTATAATCAAATTATAAATGCCCAAGTATGGGTAGGAAAAGGCGATTTACTGTGAAAGAACTTAAATATTACGCTACTCTAATTAATTCAAAATCTAACAAAATTTTCGGCGAGGATGATAAGTGTAGCGATTATTTGCTTTCAGAGAATTCATTTGAGGACAGTAAAAACAATCAAAAGAAACCAATCCAAACCCAGATTATAAATTGTCGGCAAAAATTAGCCAAAACTCTGAACTATTTATTTTTCCAAATAATATTCGTTTTCAGTTTGATACGACAAATCTAACAGTTCATTAGCTGGTGGACTTTTCCCAAAAATTTATTGCATTATTTTTTGAACAACAATTTTATATGGTCTACAGAAAACTGCATGGCATACATTAATGAAAAATCTATGAGGCTATAAAAATGGAAAACCGTTTCTGCTACACCAATAAAAGTTTTCATTAGACTTCTTTTAAAAATGAGCTCTTGTTCTTTTCCTTGGATTGAACAGTTCTAGAACCTTATGCATAATGGAATGTTTTGGTGACCGCTATGAGTCGCAATAAATTTTAATTTATATTGTACTACTTTCACTTTGTTGACAATTCAATCAAATATTTCGGCAGATTACTTACGATCCGACCTAAAGAAGAATGCATTTCCACCAGTAATTAATACATAAAAAACACAAATATGATATTAAATTATATGTGATATGTTAATTCGATGGTATTGTATTGAAAATAAAAGTTGGTAGCAGAAAATGTGAGGAAACTAAAACTAATTTTTCCCATAGTACTATTTTTGTACTACACTTGAGGAATATCTCGATAAGGGAGATACATTACATATGGATGATTTTTGTAGTTCTGGTGTTCTTACTATTAACTACTAGGAAAACTAATGTGCGCGAAACTCCAAGAAGGAACAGAAAAGGAAATCTCCATGATACAACAGGAACTGAGAAAGGAGACTTTATTTGGTAGTAGAATAGAAAACTTTCAATAAAGCTGAATATAATTCAGGATAACAATTTCTAAATATCTGGCATTGCTCAGATCAACCGCTGTTGTATTATACATCTCTAAGAAAGATAATTAGGTGGCCTAAAAATGTTGCCTTACCTATTATGGAGATGTACAGGCAGTTTTATAATTAAGTTCCGAAAGTTATAGGGGTGGCAGATGTAAATAATATGTTTTTGTTTGCATTATCTGTCATAATTACTGACTTAGATATTAATTACATGTCCATGTTAATTTCAAAGAATTCCTTTCTGGGTATGGGCTTAAAGCAGCTGAACTCATAACAAACGAAATTATAGAAAAAATTCGTAGGCAAGTTAAAAAAATATCGCAATATTTTTAAAGCGAAGAAAAAAGAAAAACAAAAACAGCGCATGTCTGCTCGGTTTTAAGTTAATACGTTCATTTCAATGTAATTAATTTGCTTTTATTAATTATGTACGATTACTTAACTAGGATGGCTATTTTCTCTATTTCTTATTCAAAGAATACCGTTTTTGGTTAAGTATAATTCACCTTAGCTTATGAATGAAACGATTCGTTTTATTGTAAAACAAATAATAAAAACACAAAGCAATAAATTACAATCAGAGAAGCAAGAGAAGCGGCGCACGTCTCCTCGATTTTGTATTTAAGACGAAATGTTAAACTCAACACCAACTATTAAGGGTTTGAATGCTGAACTACTTTACAAATTACGTAGGGCGATATGAACAAATTCTGCACGGAACTATTTCCATATGTCAGAAAGACAGTTCACTAATGTTCAACTTCTTTTTATTTATGAGAAAGACATTTTAGTGTTTAGTACAATTATAATTTTTTTTAATTTAACTTTAACCATTTAATAAATGATACATTTAAAATGTTTCATCATGCTATTTCTTAAGTGCATCGGTTTGTCGGATACCATGTGCCCATTCTTAGACTTAGAGACACTTTCTTCTAATATTGTAATTTAGCAAATAATGTAGCATGTAAAAGTAAGTAAATTCCAAGTCGGGAAACAATATACAAATTTACTTTAGTGCGTTAAATTTAAGTCACCTTAGAGATTTAATATTAAAAATTTCAATCAAAAGCTCAGCTGGCTATATCTTGCTTAATCAAGGCGTGTTTTTGCAATTTCGTAAACACGAACTTTCACTGTTCAAATTTGAATCGGTTTGAACTGTGTTATGATATTACCTTCCATGCGGCGGAAGAAGGTAATATAAAAGCGGTATTCTTTCCAGGTCACGTTCTGTCTCGTATGCTTCAATAAAAATTTAACACACTATTTCATAAGGAAGGTTTTGCGTTCATGAAAAAATTTATTCTCGAGATTTTGGTGGATCTAGCGACGTGTTGATTGTATGCTGGAATTTTTATAGATGGTGCCGTTGTGCCTGCAAAGTGTTCTTCAACCCTGTATGGTCTATCGGCATTATTTCGATTATGCCAGGAATCCTAAGTCAGCCAAATGTTCAACTTTTTTACTTACACATAGACAATACAAGATCATGTTCACATCACTGTTCTAAGTTACAAAACTTAAAGTGGTGGTAGATATAAGAAAAAATCAGCGATAGGTTTTTGTTTGCACTTTGGGGCATAGCTAGTAACCGAGATATTAATTTCATGTACATGTTAAGAACCACTGTTGAAATTCCCTATGACGTCGTCGGTCGAACGACGACAGACGAATTTTATCGGTATTTCAATAAATTTTAAACATGAGAGAAAACAAGCGCCACGTGTTTGGTCGGATTGCATTCATTTTAATTTGTTTTTAATACATTATTTACTATTACGTAAGTTAGCTAAACTCTTCTTTATGCCTTATTCAAAGAAAGGCATATTTACTAGTAGGCAAAGCATCTGAACTTACTAAAAACGAAGCAAGAAAAACCATCATTTTTATTGTAAACATGGTGATAAAAATGAAAGCGGATGCTCATCAAAAAACGTAAAGCGCAAAAAATTTACCGCCACAGACGCAAGAGAAGCAATGCATGTGTTATCGATAAAAGGAGACTGTTGGATCAGTCCGTCGTCGCAATAATATTAATTTGTACTATTAATTAATAGAAATTGACTTTATTCTACCGTGTTTAAGTTGCCATCGAATTTTAACGAAAAAGAATGTCAAGTAAGTTATTGTTTAGTTTGCGATGTATGATCTAACCACCCTTCTTGCGGGCGGTAATATGAAGCGATATTCTTTCGAGGTCACGTTCGATCTCCAGTTCAGAAAACAACACGCTCGAATCAAATTTTACTTAAATGGTTGTTTATATTCTTTTTTCTGTACTTATGTTATTGGGAAGGTTTTGTGTTCGCGAAATAATGTTATATCGTGATTGTGACGGATCTAACGCTTTGTTTTGATTGTGATGGCGGTATTTTATAGGGATAAAGATGACGTTAGTTTGCGATATCTTTCTGCGGCGGAAGATACAAAGCGATCTTTTTTCGAGGTCACGTTCTGTTCGAAAAAACGCGAAGCTAGAAAGTTTGACTTTAATTGTTGTTTATGTTATTTTTCTGTTTCTCTTTGATAAGGACGGTTTTGCGTTCATGAAAAAATTTAATCGCGAGGTTTCGTGGGATCTAACGACGTGTTTGATTGTGATGCCGTTATTATTTATAGCAATAACGGTGCCGTTGTGTCTGCAAAATATTCTTTAAACCAGCATGGTTTATCGGCATCATTTCAATTATGCCAGGAGTCCCAAATTAGTCAAATTTTCAACATTTTTATCTATATTTGGAAAATACCAGGTCGTTGTCACATCGGCGTTCTTAACATGTGGGTTGAGTATTGGAAATTAATTATGCAACATCTTGTATACAATGCGCACGAATTTTTCCAAAAAGCTACTTCTTCTTACAAAATAACTGATTACGTTTAGAGTGATATTTGTCGACGCTTTAGTTAGAGAAGTAATTAAATCTATAAAAAAACACACACAAATTGAAAAAGCTTCATTATATTTTGCTGAAAAATGAGTCCTACAAAGCCATGTCGAGTTTGTAATAAAAAGATTTAAAGGGAGCACGAAACGCGATATTTTGCCCAATCTGCTAAGACAAGCCACTTTACATGAAAAATTGTTTCAAAAATTATCACCATCCCTAAAAATATTATTCTGCTTGAATAACATCTGCCCTGGGCCAGTAAACAACCGACGAGGTATCTCGTAGTTGGCAGTAAACGTGTGAAATACTAATATAAAATTCCCAATTCCGAACCGAAAAAAGCATTCTACTACAATATTCGCCAAGCAATCTATCAGAAATTCATTCTTGAAATTTTAATTCTTGTTTTAATTTTAAATATATATCTTATTTTTGAAAATGTAAGCGTGAATGTGAAGTGGAGGCAGTTCAGATTTTACGAGCTGGGCGATTTGTAAATTAGCGCTGAAGGTAATTACGAGTAGAGAGATTTTTTGCGGCACATTAATCAGTGCATATAACAAAAGCGTAGCTAGTAAAATATCCTAAATATCCTAAAAAATAAAATTAGCGCTTTTACAGAGAGAGCTCGCAGCAATTGATAGAATGCTGCTGCTGTCGTTGCCGGAACCTGGCAGCGGGTTAATTTGGGCATGCATTAGTTCATTTTGAATAGTGGTTTTCCGAGTGAGCGGGTTGTGAATCCAGATAACCGGGGCCATCAGGCCACTGTTGCTACATAGAGCACAGCACACTCGGTGGCATTTCATCCACCAGCTTCGGTTACGTATTTGATCGATGAAACTATTGTGGGTTCGCTCATTCTGGTCACGGCTCTGGCCGTATCTCATGTCATGTATTGTGTTCCTAAACACACGCTCTGTCCGTGATACACTCGCACGATTGCACGGAATACAAGAAAACTCGGTTCGTCCCTGGCCAGGACCAACGTGGCGCGTTGCTGTTCTATACGACGGCGGCGACGACCAGGGGTGGCTTCGTTGCGATTCCACGCCGTTTGTCTCGCCGATTCCCCTCGGATCGTTTCCCAATTTCTGTCTTAGGTTGCGTGATCTCTATAGGATATCTCTGTCTTAGGAAATCTGGAAAATTGGAAGCGATACGCGGTATTGACGTCTCACCGACCCGGTCGGGAGACCACCGAGATGGCTTTTCCACCTGGTAACAAAACCAACTGAAATTGTTAAAACAAATTCATCAAAATCAATAGAGGCTTGGCCTCTGACGCTTTGTATAACCAGATGTCACATTAAATGGTATATAAACTGCGATGGTGAATACAAATGAACACAACAGTGTATACAGGAGAGGCGCTATGGTAAAATGAATTTACCCCCTTATTATAGTGTCAAATTTAATTTCAAACGTTTAAATGTAACACTGCAAACTGCAATTCTATTATTCGCCGAGTTATTATTTGCCGTTCTGAATTTTATCCTCCCCTCCTATGTCGCGTCGCTTTCAACGGGGATAATGCCATTAGAGCCCTTTACACACAGGACCTACTCTGATCTTTTTTCTCGCTAAGAGGCAAAACGCTACCTAATAATATTTGGAAGCCTCCTGTATATTTTGCCGGTTCTCCTACCCTGGTTCTCCCCATAGCTACGTCTTTGTCGCTATGTCACAAGTTCACCGAAATAACATCGTTCTGAGAAAATCCCCATTTTGATGGGGTCTGCGTTATTAAACAATACTATGAAATTGACATCGATCAGCATTAAACCTAAACTAAGATTGTTTGAAATTAACGCAATAATTTAAATTTCAGGAATGATTTATCAATTTGATGTGAAATTATTTGTCAAACGTGTCAAATGTTGTAGCGACATGGTACTTTTAATAATATTTTTGTGGTTCCAGCAAAATTGTTTTGGAATTGTTCGCCTGCCCTTTTGAGACCTACCGGACCCAAAACACTACGTCTTTATAATGACATTAATATTTAGTAACAGTTTTACTGGACAAATTCACAATTATTATATACTGCAGCATTATGAAATTTGTCAACACCAATGAAAACATGTCCCTGCAAATAATGAGCGGCAGATCCATGAACGTCATTTCTGAAGAAGATTTCTTACGTAAGGCAAAACTGTAAAGAAAAGTACAAACTAAATACTAAGCTTCGCTATGGCGTTTTCGCTAACAAAGTAGCATAGTGCTACGCCATAAAAAATAAAATAGTATATTACGTAGTTATTGTAGAAATGCAAATAAAAATCCATCTAAAGCAAATACTAGGTTGTTCAGAATATGTTTTCGGGTCGATAAGAAAGGGCGTTGATACTAGCCTAATTTTTTGATATGTTGGTACACTTTTCATATGAACGTATGTGAAGTTTCATTTCAATCTGTCACATTATCCTTTGTTTACAAGCTATTTAGTATCGACGTGTCAATATTTATTACAATTGAAAAATCAAGTATCGTGCAATGATTGAATTTTTTTTGGAAGGTTTAAATGTAAAAGAAACATGAACGAATGTTAAAAGTGTGTAAGGACTCTGCGCCTTCAATTAGTGCGCTAGAAGGATGGATTGCTGAATCTAAACGTGGTCATACAAGCCTTGAAGATAATCCACGTCAAGGACACCCAAAAACAGCAACACCGCCAGAAATCGTAGAAAAAATACACGATATCATAATGAAAAAAGTGTTGGGTTTCAGAAAACTGTGTGCACTCTAGATGCCGCATTTTTTAACAATGGAACAAAAGCACATTCGAATGCGACTTTCTCAACATTATTTAGAACGATTTCGAAATGATAAAGTGGATTTTTTAGTCAATTCATCACTGTAGATGAGACTTGAGTCAATCACCATGATCCTGAATAAAATCAAAAGGCTAAAAGATTGGTATGAACTTGATTCTTCGGCTCCGAAACTAGTTCGTATCCAGAAACAATCCAAAAAGATGTTAATTTTTTGAGATGCAAAAAGAATATTGTTTGTGGATTACTTGTTAACTGATTAAACAATAAATTCTGAATACTATTGACATCCTTTAGACCAGCTGAAGAAAAAAATTCGTGAAGAAACATCCGGTTTGCAGAAGAAACAAATCCGATTTCTTTCGGACAATGCACCGTGTCACTAGCGCATTTTGGCAATGGCTAAAATCCATTAATTAAGGTTCGAATTGTTGGAGTATCCACCGTATTCACTAGCGACTTCTGTTGCCAGACCTAAAAAACTCATGCGTGGAAGGCGTTTATCATCAAATGAAGACGTTAAAACAGATGTGGAAGCGTATTTTGCAGCCCTTCCAGATTCTCACTTCAACGATGGAATTCATAAATTGAAATCGCATTGGAGTTAGTGTATTGATGTTCAGGGATACTATATTGAATAATAAAGTGTATTTTAAACCATAAAATTGTATTTTTCTTGTCGAACCGCACAACGTATTGTACAACCTAGTAAATCTGAACAAACTATGGACAAGCGCTAATATTCTCTAGTAAATCAAAGCAACAGCAGCAAAAATAAATTGGCGTAATGAAATGACTAAAAATATTTTAGCCAATATACAAAAACAAGAACATTACGCCAAATTGTTTCCAGATTTCAAAGAAGAAATACCCAGATATTGATACCAACCTCCATAAGCCAGATATCAAGACTACAAAAACCAATACATGTTAGTTCCACAGGCTTTGCAGGTTTAAGGCTTGATTGACTATCTCACGCTATTTCTTCTTATTTGTGGCTTTTCTCTTCCAGCCTCTGACATAAAATCTCCCTAAGTGATTCTCTACTGGGTCTATCCATTTTCTTGGAGGGCGTCCTCTTTTTCATTTTCCCACCACCTTCATGTTTAGAATGAGAGGTGGAAACTACAGGAAGGCCAGAGATTACAGGAAACCTCAAGGCCCTCTGTAGACCGGGAGATGTTCAAAATAAATTATACCGTGCAAATTAGAAAAACCTTCGTTTATAAGCTGAACGACGAAGACAGCAAGGCAGAATTAGTTAGGTTTTCTGGTCGAGGAGGTCCGTAGAGTAATAGTCGTCATATAAATAGTGAAACTAATAACTTTGTAACTAAGTATTGTAATTAGAAAGTAGTACTACATACAAATAAATACAAAATAAAACGCGGCACTACTATGGTAGATAAAATAAAGAACCCCTGGGTAGAAATATTACGCTTTGTCAAATGGATTGCCGATACTGGGTCGCCCTGTCTCATTATTTTTTTTGTTTTAACTGATTTTGGCTTTGTGCACTTACAATTACTCTGTTTTCTGTATTTTCAAGTGTCATTTTTATCGAACTTATTTGCTTCGACGTTACCCTTAAGGGTGCTGTCGTAGGCGTGCTTAAAGCTTATGACCAGTGCATGCACTGCTGAATTACTCTCATAGCTCTATTTAGTATATATTTAGTTGTAAATACTTGATCATTGACCGAACGTCTTTTCTGGAATCCTGCTTGATACTATTCAATTACTCGATCATATTTATCCAGTCTTTTCTTGATAGCATTCGCCAAAACAGTGTACACTGTATCAAGAAGAGCTATTCCCCGGTAGCAGCTGGTAATGTCGCCTATTTTAAATATCGAGCATTAGTTCTTCTTCCCGTATTTGAACGAGGAGCCTATAAATGTTTTCTTTCAACCCTACATCCCCTTCTTTATTCAGCTCATTTAATTTTCATCCACAGTCTTTAAGCTGCCTACAAATTTTTTACAACTAGCAAAATAATGCACTAAAGGGAAAAACTAACAGAAAACTGGTACAAAATACACATCGAGTGACAAATTGGCATTTATAGCAGAACGTTCCATCAAGTAAAGAAAAATCGTTGCAGAACACTGGAAAACCTAGAAAGAAAACAACTTTCAGTAGATGAGGTAAATCAAAGTTGGATAAATAATTGCACAAAAATAAATATTGCACAACATGATTCCGTAAGTTTAGAACCAAAATTAAATTTTCCATGGAACAATATTGAATTAAATATATTATATGACAATCAAACTCTACAAGAAATTAGGAAAATTATAAAAAGCAATATAGGATCTATAACCAACTATAAAAAGACAAAGTCGCCACAGCCAAGGATAAAAACCGGTATACTTTTTAAAAGGGAATACATATAGAAAAGGCAGAAAAACAACTACAATATACAACAAAATCAATAAAACCTTCTAAAAGAATTGACAGGGAAAGCAATACTTATAGAAAAATTGTTCAACTAATATAAATGAGGGTACCAAAAGCATTCTTCTTTTTAGAACTCTGTTACCACAAATTTCACTGAACTTAAAGCCGAATCAATACATAAATAACACAAAACGACAGATTCTCGAAGAAGAATGCTTAAAAATCTTATCTTCCAATCTTTCTTTAGACTTTAGGTATGTAAAAGTCATCATATTCACATATTATCCTAACAAAACACATTTAACGAGTTTCACGTTAAACTGTTTCAAACGATTGAAATTTCATCTCTACGTACTATATAAACTAATACACGAAGACAATAATTAAAATACAACAAACTGGTTAGAAAAACAAATTATCTGATCTGTATGAGTTGTCATTTCTTTAAAAAATATTTCTCCCTTTCATCTGTAGCTTCGCTTTTGTAAATTTAAGACCAATATTTTTGCTCCTCATTCTCATTAGCTACTACAATCGAAATGTATTGCACCTACAGTATAATATAAATGCCAGAATTGTTCCAGATTGATGCATTTCGTGTTTAGAAATATCGAGCCCCAAGAGCCGTTATATCATTTCAGGATATGTTGGCATTTTTAAATCTAAACTCCTCAACAATCTTAATTTGACATATCGAATGAGAGAGCACAATCGACTAAAGATAAATAAATTGTTGTAAATTCTAAATTTAGCCTAACACGACTGATAAAAATCATATATTTTTTTTAATTTCAAAGAAAGATCTTTATGTACATTTTTCGTTTGAAGCGTCAACTACGAACCACTATTGGAACAAATAAATTAATTTCTTCTTTCTCTATAGGGAGTATCTAAGATAGTTTTGAAAATAAAGACACTCGCGCAACAAATTGGATGCATAGTTGTTGAAAATCATTGTCTCGGAGCGGTAGAGGAGCGAGAGGTGTGTGCGGGTACCCTTTTAAGACCGGATAATTAAATATTAGACCGGAAATATCCGTCAACATGAGTCTGTATTCAAACATACACACAACTAGCGAAGCGCGTATGAATGTACACATCTAGAAACCGACACACAGCATGATGCCGCGGTCGGGGGATAGATGTAGCAAAGGGGCGTATCACTCAGCGATTTTAATTGATAGTGAATGCCGTCAATAACCATTTAGTCACGCCTGCTTCTAGCAAACCGGCTAATAAAAGCCTAGATTAACATCGCGGCTTTGTTCAGATGTATCATCATATATGATCAAAAGATTAAGTTCGATATTAACGACCTAGTCGACGATTCTTTTTTATTTTCTATATTGCTTCAAAGTTAAGTATAGTTAAACTAATGAGTACCATTATGTGGCTATATACCTAGGAATATTAGAAGAAGTGGTGAAATAAATAGAAAACCTAATATACTAATATATATACTAGATTATTCAATAAGTTTTCGGTTCGATAAGAAAAACACAAGTTTATGGTTTGAAAGACATTTTATTATTCAGTATAGTCTTCCTAAACAATACACTTATTCCAATGAGATTTCAATTTATGACTTCCATCCCTGAAGTGAGAATCTGGAGAGCTGCAAAATACGCTTCCACATCTGTTATGACCTCATCATTTAATGAAAAACGCTTTCCATACATAAATTCCTTTAGATCTGGAAAGAGATTGATGTCGCTAGTGAATACGGTGGATTAGTCCAGCAAATAAACTTTTATTCATGGATTTTAGCCGTTGTCAAAATGCTCTTGAGACACGGTGCATTGTCCTGATGAAAAAGGATGTTTTCCTTCTACAAACCAAATGTGTCTTTCCGAATTTTTTACTTCGACTGGCTTAAAGAATTACAATAGTATTCAGAAATTTTTGTTTAAACAGTTTGCAAGTAATCCACAAACAAAATTCCTTTCGCGTCCCAAAAAACAGCTACTAACACCTTTTTGGCCGGTTTCTGGATACGAACTCGTTTCGGAGCCGAAGAACTAGGTTCATACATGTAAAACTATTTAAAGAAAATCGACAATGTGAGGAGGGTATGACAGATGAATCCTTTTTTCTATCCAAATGGAATATTAATGAGTAATCACCCTCTTGTAAGACAAACGATTCTCAGAAATTTGGCTTCTTGTTTTTTGATATCCCGCAGTACTTTTTTCTCATTTTCAAGGGTACAATTATGTCAAATATTTTTCTATTTTTTAATACTCACACATATGTTAAAGAAGCATTAATATTAAAATTAATTAATGCAAGTTCTCATACTTCGTCTATAGTTTTAAGATCTAAGAGCCATCCGCTCGATTTGATGGATTTCATCGCTATTTATAACATCAATAAGTCCTATTCCGTCAACTCTTGTAAAGTTATTGCTATCATGAAAAAATTTAACCTCGAAATATTGTCGTTTTGAGGGCCCCTCAATTCATTTTCACTATTTGGTATGATATCTGCATGAATTTGTGTGCACACGATAGCGGTCAAACAGTTTGAGATGGAGCGATGAGATTTGGCATACGGCAAAATCTCTATCAACTTTTAAAGCATATAAGACTACCGAAAGTACTCGTTTACCTACACAGCTTTAAACATTTTTCAAACAAACTAAAGCTACGTTATTGAAATTTCGTTCATACTTTGAATGCTAAGAAAAGATGATAGATATAAATTTTCAACATGATCTGAGGGCTATTTTTAAAATTTTTAAATTTCCTAATTCAGCAGGGCCAAGAATAAGCTAGTTTCTTGTATATTGGAAAACCAGAAGTGCGACTGCATAAATTTAATTTTTCAGTAATGAATTTACATTATTAGTGTTATGTAATTATAAATTTCAGCTTGGTTCTAACGCTTTGTCATATTGTATTCATTCTTTTATTTTAGTTATTTAAGAGAAGAATAGAGTCATTTTTAGGTCTCATAATAATTTACTAATTTTTTTTAAATTCTATGTAAGTTTATGGTTGTCTTCTTTTAAGCTTTCTGTTTTTGTGTTACTAAATATCTTTGCCAGGCGTCCTTTATTTTTTACACTACATTATATTTCAATCGCCTACCACCCTGTTCTTTAAATATTTTTTAACAACAGGTCCAATTTGCATCTCCTTTCTTTTTTTTTACTTTCTCTTCTCCTGTCGAATGTATTTTTACTAGATAGTGATCACTTCATATTCCTGTACTGTGTGATACTTTTACGTCTTATACTATTTCTTCTTTATGTTTGCTTACAGTTTATAATTGATTTTCTTCTCAAAATTCGCAATATTTACAACTTGTGATTCTCAGATCTTCAGATCTCTGGACCTTGAAAACTAACAACTCTCAGAACTCGAAATATATGTAGCTACACAAAATTAGCGATCCTCAGATAATTTCTTCGTTTATCTAGTGTTCTTGTTAGCCTCCTGGTCTTTTTTCTAAGTATTTTTATTTATTCTACTGTTTATTTCAATGGTCCTGTTCGTATTGTTTTGTATTGGATTTAGTAATGAATGTAAATAAAAGTATTAATGAACAAATCGCTGGCATAACAACGTCGCGCTATACACTGACATCATGGGAATACGATAAGAATGTTGAATGAACAGTAAAAAAAGAGGTCGAATAAGTTATTTTGCAGTTTTAATAATAAAGTCTTTATCTTTAAAATGACATTGCCATAAATATCAGGAAGACAATACTGCCAGTAATAGAAAGTGCTATTAACGATGGCGGGCGTAATTCGATATTTAATCGTACGTATGACAATAGTAGCAATAGCTGCGGGTAATTGCTAGAATGGCGTATTTAATTATTATATAAATTAATGAAAAACATCAAACGTTTAATTAAAAAACACGGTTTCACAAAGCGTACTCATCAAAAATATATATTTGGATATATTTAGACGTTTATGAATAACGATTTCTTATTAAAATAAAACTCTCAGCCTACTTAAAAATTGCAACGATAAAGGAACCTCGCCGCAAAACAGGGGGATAACACCTTTCCAGTTATTTTTGTTCTCCGTATTAAATTCAGCTTTTTGGCGCAAGCCCCTCCTCCCTCGCCCCTCCAAAACAAACGACGACGACTCTGTCTCGCTTCAACTCCGATCCGACCGGAGCCCTTTTCTCGCAGTTGTTTCACCCAGATTCAAACTTGTTGGCTAAATATTGTCATTATTTATTCGTACAATAGAGAGAGAATAAGTATATTCAGTTGTAACAGAAAGCAACGACCGACGCCATCTTGCATTTCAAATCACGGAACGATCTAAGTGTTTTTCGTCCTTCCAGCCCCTTTATGTCAACTGTCACTTACTTTGTTTTTGTGTTCAATTTTCAATTGTCGCCGTGAATGGAATTTATTTACCTCTGGAAGCTTTGGCGCGGAAACCGGGTTTCACTAATTGCGAATTATACGTATGCTTTTCAAGCGTAATTCAGTTCAAATTTTTTAGCATTTGTACGTATACAAATTGAGACATTTTCTAATGACGCTATCCGACTTCATCAAATTGGAACGTCTCTAATTGAAAGCGACCTCTGGAGAGGAACGGCTATATAGGTCAAAAGTCTTATTTTTACCCTTTTTACGCATTCAATTGTGCAAAATTGAAACCGAAACAAAATCTAATTTGTTGTTAAAAGATAGATGAGGTCATCTTGGCGATCCTTGTAAATAAATTCTCCTGTAAATTATTTAATATCACAGAAGGAAATGCAAATTGAATCGAGTAAAAGAAGTTGAGTGGAGAAATCCATGACGCAGACTTAAAAATTCTAACAAATAATTTCTCAAACAAACAAGTCCGGGCAGTATATTTACAAAAAAATACATTTTCCGATAAAATAAGCTAAGGGTTTATCGAGTATTTATTCATATATTCTATTGAGAAATTGTTTTTAACCCCGGTATAAGCGAGGTAATCGAATAAAATTCTCAAATTTTTCAAACCGAATTTCCCATAATAAACTTAGTTATTATGCCGGAGTTTTTACGAAAACTCGGGAAAATAATCAGTTATTGGTTTTCCCGAGAAGAGCGGCGAGTAGTGGCGTTGCGCGACGTAAAGAACACAGCCGACAACAAAGTCTGTGTAATGCGGTCTTGTAGGGCTTGTTTTGTTCAAAATAACTCATCAAAACAGTCTTTGATCCGCTTTGTCGTCGATGCGGCTTAAAGTAACGTTTATGTGTATATACCTCAAAAAGACTCAGGCTCCGTCAATTTACCACCCTAATATTCAGTCAATAACCACTAACAAGCTTCAATCTATTATTTCATTCATCTTGGGAATGGCAGCGCCGAGCAACGCAACGCCCTCTTGTGTATTTAAATTTGTATTTAAGTTTTAGAAGACTTACGTGTGCATTTTAAATAGTCATTCATGAATTGGATAGCGGATCGTGCAGCAGAAAGTCTCCTTTTCTACCCCATCTTTCATTTGCGTTCTTCTTGTGCTTGCTTCACTCTCTTTCGGTTATTTTTTCGTGTATGCATAGAGATAAAGATTTTTCGACCTATATATATATATATATATTGCTCTTGCTTTATAAATTTGAAGCTATCTAGCAACCTAAATTACGAGTCATTCTTATAAATTTGAAATGCGTAAGTGGTTTTTCAATTAACATTGGGTTCCTACGTGCGAATTTCTTAGCAATAAAATGTAAATGTAAATATAAAGCGATTTGAAATTTGCTCAAATAAACTAATCGTTCAACTAGATATATTGAGTTGCAGTTTTGCTCGCGTATTAGGAATCATTAATTTTCTGAAAAAACAAAATTTTGATTTGATTGGCGCACTGGAATCCTCGTCAAAGCTACATTATACAATAAGAACATTATAGAATTTAAGAGGAGCTAAAAACTATAAGTCTTGCATATAGACTTTAATCGGTCGTAAATCCGAAAGATGGGACTTACCCCGCTAAATGTTGAATAATTTGAAGTGCTAATAGGAATATCTAACCTTCCCCATTTGTACAACGACCTAGTTTTCAACACTCGCAAATGATACACCCATGCTGTCAGTACAGACGATACAGGCTTCGCCCTCAATTAGGAGCATATAAGAAAATTTTAACTTCAAAAGCTAAGTGAAGCGAACTGACGAAGAATGAATTGTTTCATTTTTCGCAAATTAAAAACGCGCACGACCTTTTCGCATCATAGGGCAACATGCTTAACAATTACTTGGTCAAGAGAATTAGAATTTCTAATGGCCGAGCCTTGCTTCGTTCGGTGTAGCATGCCTCACTCTGTATTAATTAGGACGAGAGAATCGCTTTACAAACAGCTCACTATGCTTTGATTCTATGGAAGCATTTCAATGTAAGCCATCTATATATTTAATGTGAAATATTCAAGCGGCGACCAAAAAATCATACAACCTGAAGGAAATATTAGATTAAATTATCAAAAATTACATCAGCTATAAACAAAACTTTCAATTCTATTCAAAAAAGTTTAATTATACAAAAAATCTGATCACTCAAAGAAAAGACAAAAGGAAATTGAGCACACAAATTTGCCTCCAATTTTTAAAAACTAACATTCTTCGAGAAATCGATTTTCCTGCGTTGTCGTATCCTTACTTTTATACTAACAAAATTTGTTTAGGTTTGTGAATTTTTTTTTGTCATAAAATAATGTTCTTCATACTCTTTGTACTCTGTTTTCATGATAGGTTTTCTGCTGAATTTACTGCATTACATCATGCTTATGCATGTAGAAAGATAATTGAATAATATTTTTTTTATATAATATTGTCATGTAATTTTAACTTATGATTTTAAATAATCAAAAAGCAGTTTAATGTGGCTAGATATAATCATCAAGCTTATGGCTTATAAAGTCATTACTTTTTACATAGTGATTTTTTTAAACCGCAATATGAAATTAAATTGACCCTTGTAACTGAGAGTAAGGCCTGGAAGGAAAACGATTGTTTTATATTAATAAATTCATATCTTAAGCTATAATCGTAACAATTTAAAATAATCAAAAAATCATATTCATGTGGAAGAAATTCATTTGATACAGAATTATTGCAATATAATATAATTGCATTTATTTCAATTGATTTAATTTAAATTGGCACTCTTAATTACCCTCGCTATAACAGTTATATTAGATTGACAGTGTAGTCCTGACATCTGGAAACATTATAGCTGCGTCTTCGGCAGAGCCAATTCAAGAGCGTCTCGCAGGTAAGAGCTCCAACTTTAACGTAAAAGCGGATCGAAATAGCTAATTCGCCTTTTAGTATAAAAAGCTAGCTTGACGCTCTTAATTGACGGCGAAGCTCGAATTGGCTGTGCCAAAAGCGCAGCGACGAGGTCTTGCAATATAAAATATAAATTTCACATTGTTGAATAATTATATTATTTTATTCAATTGTAATTATGCCTCTCCATTAAAAAAAATTAAAAAATCCACTTTTATTTTTGATATGTAAATTAGGCAATGTAGAAAACTTCCGCAATTTCTTTTAATATTTTATATGGTTATGGAATATTTTCAAAGAGAAATCTTTTTTTAGAAAAAGACATAAGTTGACTCTTTTAATTTAGTTAGAAGCATTTTGCCAATCTAATACCATTGTTGTGTCAACATCAAGTTGAAGCTCGAAATGGGCTGTACAGAAGGTAGATATCTACGAGGTTTTGCAACGCAAAAAAGCATATTTCACATTGTTCATTTATTTGAGACAGAAATTCCAATAGGCCAAGTTTAAAACACTGTACAACCCATGGGGAATTTATAAGTATTTTGCCAATCTAATGTCATTGTTGTCGCAAGAGCAATTCAAACGGAATTGCAGATTTAGTGACGATTATTAAAATTTTAAACCAAACATAATTTATGAGACGAGCGAAGCAAGACACTGCTTGTTCGCCTTTCGATATAAAAAGCTGTTGACGCGTTTAATTCAAATCGGTTGTGCTGAGACACAGCAACGACATTTTGCCATTCAAAACACTTACTTGAATTTGATGAATGATTTCATTGTTTTATGTGTATGTATTGTGTGTGTGTGTGTGTGTATGCAGGAGTGTTACGTGAACATATTTCAAATTTATGTTGTTCTTTTTACTTGTGTTAATAATTGAAGTTGCCCCTTCAAATAATTGTATTTGATGTATTATACAGAACAAATTATAATATTACGAAGACAAAATGATTGTAATTTTAGGTTTCGATTAGCATTTTAACCTATGAACGACTCACGTTGTACATGAATATGAGAATTTTGAGTGAAGATTTTAAAACAATCTGGTAAAGAAAATATTTTTATCGCACATATTTTTGGTTTCTAAAGCGATCGAAAATTCCATCTGACAGCGACGTACTCAACTAGAATTTGATTCACATGCAGACGTTACGTTATACATTTTACTCAGGTCTCTACAGCGTAGAAATGCTCGAAACAAGTATTCGAAAATTTAAAGTCGATAAACCGCCAGCATTAATACTGAGATTTCTGGATGGAGTAAATAGCACAGAGTCGTACGGGAGAATGAATATTTCATAATCTTACCCCCTGAAAGAACGCAGAATCACCCTCAGTCAGGCACACGCAAGTTTAACAACATGGCGAGGCGTGGTTTCCGCTTTGCGCCGGAAGGGTGCCCCTCTTCGTCATTGGTTGGTTCGTTGCCCGCCTCCAGACTGTTGGCAAATATTGGTCGACAAATAGTCCGTGTTTATAACATGTTTAGATGCCCAGACGGCTCTTAACTATACAGTTTAGCTTATTCAGTACCGAGTGTTATTAGTTGATATGTTTTAATCAACAATATCCCTACTTACCTAGCGAGAACTAGGCATGTCCACAAACTGATAAAATATTTTAGATTAGCCAGTTTGTGTGAATGTGTTGATAATTTTCAGTGAAATCGAGTGATAGTGATATTTCTTGAAAACGAATAAAACGATGTGTAGCAACGAAAGTCCAACCAATCCTCCACCGAGGTTGCCGATGCCTTTTGCCTTGGAGCCAAACGGACCCAGAGCCTTGCTGCCCATCGACCAGTATCGCCTTCAACTCTACCAATATGCCGTGGCGGAACGTCTGAGGTATCCACTTTTGAATCCGTTTCCGACGCCTCTGCCTTGCTACCCTTTGTTCCCGAGAGCCCTCCAGCCGGAAGAACCTAAGCCTCAGCACAGCTACATCGGCCTCATAGCCATGGCGATTTTGAGTGCCCCCGAAGGTAAACTGGTCCTTTCCGACATCTACCAGCACATTCTAGACCATTATCCGTATTTCCGAACGAGGGGCCCCGGCTGGAGAAACTCTATCCGCCACAATCTATCGCTGAACGATTGCTTCATAAAAGCCGGTAGAAGTGCGAACGGCAAGGGTCATTATTGGGCTATACATCCGGCAAATATAGAAGATTTTAGGAAAGGTGATTTTAGAAGGCGGAAAGCCCAGAGGAAGGTCAGAAAGCACATGGGGCTGGCCGTGGATGAAGACGGCGCCGATTCCCCGAGCCCTCCTCCCCTGTCTGTTAGCCCCAATTCAGTAGTCCCGGGACCCTCTACGGCTGTTTTTCCAATGCCGTCCAGAGGTCCGTCTCGAAAGCGGCAGTTCGACGTGGCTTCCCTCTTAGCCCCCGATTCCGGTGAAGACACCGCGGAAGAAGACATCGACGTTGTTTCTAGCGACCAACAAGAGCAGACAAACCCCAGGCCATGGCCCATTTTTCCCATAGTAAACTACTACCAGGCTCTGCTTCAGGCTCGCCCGTCGCAAGGCAGCGAACCCACGAACACCGACGTCCCGGAGTCGGTCCTTAAATCTGAATTGAACTGAACCGAAGAAAATGAAATAAATTATAGTGGGACGGTGTATATAGAGTGTAAAAAATATTTAGTGTACTCTCCCCCCGAGTTACGTTCCTTTAAGTGGGTTTAAGCGCAAATTAGCCGATGGGTTCCGTCGCAAAGTGCACCGTAGGTAACTAAAATTTCTGAATGGTGCTCTTTTCGAATGCGGGAAGTCGAAGACTCCCCGGATTTTCCCCGGAATCCGGCGAGCCTTCGCCGCTTCCCTTTTTAGAAACAACAATCAAAAATCACATTGCCTATTCACCTACTCTTGCCTACTCTTTATTAGCAAAAATTTGTAAAATTTTTACTGGGCTACAAATTTTTCATGCATTTTTTGTTGCTTCGTTTTCATACCGGGTTGTAGACCAAATGTAGTTGCTTTATTTAAAACTTCTGTTGTTTTAGCAAACACGGTCTTATAGCAGTTTATTTTTTGAAGAAAACACTAGAAAAGCTGGTATGTTGTAAGACAGCTCTTACTTTATCAAAATAGGAGTTATGTTAAGAAAACTTGTACCTCCAAGAAAACACTAACTTTTTTAATGGTTATATATATCTTCAAGAGTTTATTGCAAGAAAGATGCTATTTTTTACGAGAATTCTTACTTTTTCAAGGCAATTCTTATTATTTAAAGGAAACTCCTGTCAATTTGTTGTGTAAAGAGTTACATTAAAAAAAATTTTGTTCTTGAAGAAAACTATTATTTCATTAAAATATTATGTTTCTTAAAGAAAAGTCTTACTTCTTGAAGAAACGTTTTGTTTAGTTGAAGAAAAAGTGTGCGTTGCCTAGAGAAAACTTGTTTCATAAAGGCAGTTCTTATTTCAGAAAAAGTCTTGTTTAACTATATACTCTTGTTTTACTAACTTTTGTTCAATGAAAAAAAGCGTTTCTTGAAAAAATTTTTTCGTCACAAAAACATATACCAACAAAACATTTCTTCATCCTGTATCGTAGTGGCACTGAACTGTTGTTGAAATAAATTTATTTTCAACTAAAATTTACTTCTTGACCAAAATAGCGATGCATTTTTGCTGCTAATAAATTATAAGAAAACTTCCAACTTGTATCCAACCAAATTTTTGCACAAAACTCTTATTTAGCATTGAAATGATTTTTCAACAAGATTTAGAAAAAAAATTGCATTTTTTTCTGTAGTGGTGTTGTAGTCGTGCAAAACTGGGAATTATATGAAAAAATATTTCAGAGATAATCTTTATTTACGTCAAAGTCAACAACTAATCGATTTTCAGCTGGTTCAATTGAATTTAAAAACAACGACGGAAGGTGATTTTCATTTGAAGATATTCTTTCCGCTTCCTTATAAGCTTATCATTGATTTCTTCAAAAATTATTACGTTTTTTATCGAAAACTACTCTCCTATGTAAGCAATGTACTCCTTTTGTTATGTGCTATAAAATTTGTCGTTGTACTTCCATACATAAATATGTGTTTTTAATCGAAATAAATCTATTTAATGCGTAAAAACATGCGGTAAAGACCTTATTTCTGCATAAAATCTTTTTTCTGTGTAAAATTTACTTGGAACACAGAAAAATGAGCTTTTACGTCTGACATACACGCGTCTGTGCTTCCGTTTGCCGTCGGACATGGCGCCCTAGATTAAGCTAAATAAATCAAAGCGTTTTTCATTCCTCAATTGTTATCGTGAACAAGTTGCCATCTTATATAGGATAAATTTGCCTAATGAATAATTATTTAATTAATTAGTCGCGAGATTCCTGTTGCGGACTCTTTAAACCCAACGATCAATTTGTAAATGATTAAAAAAGGCTGTTTTTAATTCTCAATTTCTTTTTTACTTAATGGCGTTTCATTTTTGTTATATCTATTTTACTCCTATTTAATTGTTTATTTAACAGTTTTTATTGAACGATGTTTCATTTTACTGAGTATTATTACTATTTAACTGTTATCTAGTTAACTATGGTTTATTTAACCGCGGTTTATTTAATTGTCTTATTTAATTGACGTTAATTTAACTTATTTTATTTAATAGTGCTCGTTCCGTTTCTGTACAAACCACCTTTATAACAAGCGAACAAAAATGTGTTACATACTCCAATTTGTAAATAAAATGTATGCATGTAAAATTGTATATCTATTATATGTAAATATATAAACTGATTCTAAAAAATAGAGGTTATTTTGTTTTATTCACTTCCTTGCGCCCTTGAGTTTGAGTTGGCTTTGGTTTTCGTAACAATTTTTTATGATGACGTTTTCGATCTATCTATCGATGTATGATAGGATATTTTTAAAATTAAATAAACTTTTTCATATGAAAAATAAATTCGAATGCAAATATTATCAAAATATTAAATGACATTTCCAAATTAAAGAAGTTTTCAAATTTCTCTAGAGATACGTGCCCAAATTTTAGTTTGTTCGTAGGATTTGTTATTCCTAAGCATTCTGTCGTCTCGACAAATTAAATAAAGGGATTAAAGTCTTAAACGCCTCTTCTAAACGGTTTGTTGAAGAATTGTCACGTTTGGGGCCGTCTTAGCCTAACCTACTGGAAATAATCAAAAATTGATGCGGGTGCAAAATTCTAATATTGCTATTATTATATGAGGAAACTATGCACTCCTGTCATGGTTATAACCAGAATATGAAAATTAAGCTGATGATTAGCACCAAAACTTTAAGATTAGTTTCTTTTTTCAAATTGTTTATTAATGAATATCAGTGAACTATGAATAAAACGTTGAAACGAAACAAAAATCCATCGTCTCGTTCGAAAAGTTGTTAGCAAATAGTAATAAAAACAACCTAATTATCGAAATATGAACTAAGCGTAAGATTTTAAGCCTATTGAAAATATATTTTATAATCTCCATTGGCTAGGTCTAAAATTTTAAGCACTAATTCTAACAAATGTTGAATTTTGAGGAACATAAATAAACAAAAATGAAAACAAATTCCCCTAAAACCCATTGACGAAACATAATAAAGCAAGATGTAAACACAAATGATAAGCGCTGAACGTGTAGTAAGCGAATGTCATATCCCTGGTTCCTACTCAACTCTAATTTGATCAAAGAATGCCCATTGAAGTTGCAACGCACAATGAACGCATACTTAAGCCCTAAGAGGCGTAAATATTGCGGTATTTTGTCCTATAGTGCTCGTAATCTACTTGACATGAGCATTTTTGAGAGTCCCAGTGGGGGGTTTGCCTCAACATATGGTAACTTAAAGAGATTAAAAGATTATCTTCTCTGTAAGAAATTTATGATTGTTGAAAGGTGTTTCGACATGAAATCGACTGTTGGAGTCTTATTAAAAAAAAACAACTGATTTGCACTACAAACTTTAAGCGGAAACATCACTTTCGGTGGTATGATTAAATGCACTCATATTCATATGCTTGCATTTTTATGGTTTACAAAGTGTGAGTAATTGCTGTTGATTTTTTCATAACATTTTTTCATCCCTTAAAAATACATGTTTAATATTGTTTCCTTTAGTTCCTTTTCTTCGCTCTGACCACTTAAGACCGCGATGCATATGTTTTTTTTTCTTGCCAGCAGCACTCTCACCCACACTGCTTTTCTCTTATCTTCCGTAATTATTCTGCCAGTTTTTTTCTGGCTTATTCTCTAGTTTAAAACCAAAAATGCATCTCCATTTTCTATTATTTTTCCCATTCAATATTCATTTTTTTAGATCTACGACAATTTCTTGATGGCATTCTTGTTTGATCTTTCTGTTATGATGAAAGTTAAAAATGATTTTTTGCTAATCTGATATTTTGTCGTTTAGTGGCAATCACATCAGAATCAATTTGATTTAATTAGCGAACCAATTGTTTGTGGACCACATAAATTAAGTACTTATCAATTTTATTAGAGCAGCTAACAAACTACATTTTACCAAAATTAAAGGGCAAATGTATTACTTGCTCTTGCTGATGTGTAAAGTGAGGCACTTAATTTATTGCTAATTTTTCCTTGAACACTTGGATAGTTGTATGCGAGAAATAAGCATCGCCGTTTGCAATAAGTATTGATATAGTGTGATGTTCTCATGTGTCTTATTTTAAAAATCATCTCATATGATAAGAATATTTTATTATCTACCAACAAAATGACAGGTAGGGAATATAAGTATAAAGAGAGATTATTTCATCTTTAGATATGATTCAAAACGTTAAATTTTGAACCGTAATTTCTTCTGACAAAATCCATTTCAGTTCTTCTTTTAAGAATTAATAAATACGAAATAAAGAGTAGGTAATATCCTATTTAACATATGCACTGTGGGTTTTGTAATGTATGGTTCATATTCTAAGTTTATCTATTTAAATATTTTCATATGCATGATGTTCTAATTATCTCCTTTTTAGAAGTATTTCAGTTTTCTTTGACTTTGAATCTAGATAAATTGCTTCCTGTTAAATGTTTAGTCTTGGTTAAATTATAAGTTTGTATTATTTACATTTAGAATCTGAATTTTTTTGAAGCGGCTACAATTGGACGATATTGTTTTAAGAAATGTTTGCATTTGCCTATTTTTTTAAAACGGGTGAATTTTAGAATACCTTGAACGAAATCATGTTAAGAATAAATTGACCATAAGTCACCAATGATGATTTTTAAATTGCGCTTCCATTATTTTGCCAATAAATAAACACTTAATTAAACACATTTTAATTTACACCCACAAAAAGTTTTATAATTTTACAAAACTGAGAAACGACTTAGAAAACAAACTTTTAATTTAAAACAAAGAAATAAAATTTTACTAATGATATGTAAACACAAAATAAATGTGAATATATTTTTAAGGTATGACTAGGTTAAAAGTACTTCGTTTTGTGTAAAGGAATATTACTAAACAGAAATATATGCCACATACCATATATCTTAAAATATATTTTCCGAATCCTTCCATTGGTTCTTTAGTCTTTCTGCCAGCTCTTTTTGATTTATTCTCTGCCTTAAGACCTGCTAGATTCTATTATTTGTTCCTATTCTTTATGCAAATTGTTTAGATCCCCTCAGGATCTTTCTATTGTGATAAAAATAATAAATATGTTTTGTTAATCTATTATTTTATGAACTATAAATGTGTCCAGCTGTAATCTTTTTTGCTCTCCTCTTTTGATATGTTGTTTGTATTAAATTTTTCACAAGTATTCAGTCGCATAATGAGATGACGGTTGTGTAATATATAATGATTTATATTGCTAAGCGGCTTCCATTTTTCATATTCTAGACTGTTTCTCGGTGGTAATATATTCCCAGTATTTTTAGTTGGTTTGCCATTTCCTAATTTTAATATTTGCAGACACTTTTTTCTCTTTAGGTTGTTATTAACAGATGTACTTTTAGCTTAGTTCTTAGTTGAGAGTAATGCATTTATTATCAATTTGGACTTCTTTTAAACTTTTGGGAAGAGATTCTGGTAGGCTTTCTTAAAGTCCACGAATACAGCTATAGATTTCTTGTTATTTTTTTTGTATATGCTGTGTCCGAGCATAGAAATTTTAAATTTGTTATTATTTTGCTACTATTCTTAAGTTAAAGGTACACAGCTGAATTGACATTATCCTGAAGAGTATTTTTTGGGTCAAATTGTAGTAGCGTTGAAACACAATAGAGGCCACTATTTTGTGAGTTGTAGTTTTGTTTATTGTGCATCGCTTCCTTAGATCCTATCTCTTTCCTTTCCCTGTAGTAAAATCAGTCCAGCAGAAAAAATAACCAGAAATAGTAAGTTACCATCTTTTTACTAGTTTTTCCTTGCTAATTAAGGGCAAATACGTGCCGAGGCTGTAAGGATCTCCACATATTTATGAAGTATATTAAGGGTGCTTTTAAGGTTTAATTTTTGTTGTAGATAATATCTTCTGTGATTAACCTCAACTTGGTATTATGGCAGCTTTATCTAGTATTCTGTCTTTATTGAGGATTTTGTAATAGTGAAATTTTTCTGTACTTCATAAGGTCTGTTTTGACTCCCACTTTGTGTCATGGATGGTGTATTGCATATTTCATATTCATCGAGGATCTGTTCATAATTTAAAATTTCTGCAATCAGGGTTTCTAATTTTGCTATAGGTTTAGGGAAATCAATTTATAGTATTTCTACAATAATATTTTCTTCGCCATTGTCTTTGTTGTTCTTTAAGGCTATAATTATATCTTTTAGTTCGTTGGCATCTGGTGTTGGAGAACTTACTGTACATTTTCCTGTGTAATTTTCCAATATATTTTTCCAATACTTAGCTAGAATTTGATTTTTGTTACATTGAATTGCCATTTTTCTTAATTGTGTTTAAAAAATGCTCTATAGGATTGATAGTGCTTAAGTTTATTTTTAAATGTCTAGTAAAAATTAATTTCTCTTTGTTGGAGTTGTTTCCAAATAATCTTTATTTTCTAAATACTTTTAAAATCTGTGTTTCGGATAATCTAACGTTGTAAAAGACTTATTCTGTTTCTTTAGTAGTCCATTTTTACAGTTGATAGTCCTGTTTTTCAACGATACTTCAACA
Source organism: Helochares maculicollis (assembly GCA_033557835.1). Taxonomy (NCBI): domain Eukaryota; kingdom Metazoa; phylum Arthropoda; class Insecta; order Coleoptera; family Hydrophilidae; genus Helochares; species Helochares maculicollis. The sequence continues at coordinate 31,450 of JAWQRO010000379.1, forward strand.
TTTTTATTGCAATAGGTTTGTTTTTTACGTACAATTTCCTAAAGTGTTTAATGCCTTTGGATTTATTTGACTGTGCTTAGTTAATTGCTTCTCTTAAATTCGTCCAATAATTCTTCTGTATTTTTGTTCACCTACATTATTTGTATGTTATAGTACATTTTTGGTTTGATTTTATTTTGGTTCGGGAATTAGGGAAGCTTTGAAATTTAATGTTAGATAATGATCAGAGTAAAAATATGTCTTTCTAACTTTAGATGTAGATTTCTGCACTTAAATAACCTTTACTTGCCAAATTATTTTAAAATAGCTGTTAACTAGAATAAATTACGACTTTATTTAAATTGTTTCCATATATTTTTATTAGTAAAATTATCTATTCAAGGTCTTCTAGGAATTAATTTTAATTCAATAATTTCTAACGAGTTAGATGGTTTGCCCGCTATTGCTTTACTTTTATTAAAAAATTGGTAAATTTTAAAATTCTGACCATTTTTCACAACATTAGAATAAACGTGGTTTCCTTAAAGTCTCAACATTCGTTCGATTTGTTGATAGTTGTAGCAAACCGAATTAAATTATTTTAAATTCAATTGCACTCACAGATGGTGTATAACATGTAATGTTGAGTCAAATCTCTTCGTAAACGTAATAATGACATTATTTTTAAGTTTAGAATAAGATGTACATGACTATAGCCAAAAAATATGAATTGATATTTTTTAAATTCACATATTTTTTTTCTTTTCAAAGAAAATTACACCTTTATTTTCATGTGTTTAAGACGAAAGACATAATTTATAGACCTTCAGCTCTTTATTAAATAAATTAAATAAATCTTTTATTTTTAAAAATAATGTACATATCAATTTTCTCATTTGAAACATCGAGAGGTTTTGACTTATCAGCATTTTTACAAAATCAGTCGTTTATCTATTTTGGAGTTCCATTGTAAACCATTTTACATATGGGTTCAACTTTAAAGTGTAAATTCATAATTAAGATACTGGTTGTGGTAAGAAATCAACCCAGCGGTCTTTATTGTATGCTCGTAATCAACGAAAATTACATTTTCCAGAAATTATTACCGTAGTTATTTCGACAGACCCACGGTCAGACAGGATGGTTTATAAAACCACAATACGTTCAACTGTTTAACTAGACATTAATTCATCCCATCAAATTCGCTGCATTAATATTCATAGCTAAAAAAACTGATAATAAATTTTAGTGCGAAATTCGTTGACACCAGTCTAATAAAATGAACGAGCTAAAGTTTATGAAGCTCAAACGACAATTTTTTATTTAATACATTTCGTAGTGGAATCTAAAGCTATTCTACATGCCATTAGAGTTGTTTCTATGCTGCAATATTAGCATGCATAAAAATCCATACTTTTTATTCAAGGATTGTTTAAAGAACTAACTTTTAACAAAGTGCTTATTTTTCGGTTCTTTACCCACAGATTGAAAAATATGCATTTTTAATAACACTATTCAATTGCAAAATGAAGCATGCTATATTTTCTTTTACTTATTACATTTTTGTCAAACCTATGCAAGATACTTTTGAAAAAGCATGTCAAAAAAGTCAAAGTTTTCACTTATATCACTAAATTTACATAGAAAAATTGCTTATATATAAAGCTATAAAAACTTGCATTTTTACAAATTATCTAATATTTTTCTTCAGACTTATAAGCTATATCGATTTGACATTAGTTTATCAAGAAATCATAAGTTCTTATAACTCGTTTTCCGGGAATCTCTATAAAATTATTCACTTTGACATACAAAACTCAAGCGAATTAACTTTCCTATTGAATATTTCTATAATTGTTTGCTAAGTGCTAAAACGCTTCGAAAATAATAAAATCAAAGTTCTTTTCATCTGTTTTGAGTTTTACAGGTTTTGTATCTGAGTTTTGTTTTCTCTTTTAATTTTCCAATTTTGGAACTACATTAAATGTAATGAGCGAATGTTTGCCGATTTACATAAAACTAATTGTCATAGCATATCTTAAAACTTTTAGTAATTTTTAATTTTTTTTTATTCTTAAGCCTACACAATATGAAATTTTAAAAGTTAAAAAATAACACTTCCGGTTCTTCGATCATGCTGACATTGTGTGAATACTAATTTTTCGTTGCTTTTAAGGTATGTACAAAATTGGTGTCTATATAAATTACTGTAAAAAATTTTCAAAACTAGGAAAATAGATACTCAGTGTAGTAGTACGGAAATGTAAAGCATGAAAATTATACTAATTTGGAACTTTGGCATTTTTGGAATGATTTCGATAGACCATGGTGGCTTAAAGAACATATTGCCGACACAACGGCACGTTAAACTTTTATACAATGACAGTTATAAAAGCCAAAACAAATCGTATCCAACAATCAAGTCGTATTTCTTACAACTCATCAATGTTTTGTGCTGCAATTCGTCAGACGGATGTTGATCTCAAATAAATAATGCTTTTAATTATCTTTACCGGCAGCAAGAAAAGTGATTATATCATATATCATACATGAAACCATATTTACCATAAAAAAAAATAATTGCTTAAGGTACCACAAAAATTATTATTTTTATTATTATTCATGAATAATGGCTTATTATAGATTTATTCCATCTATTTTTAACAGAAAACAATTTTTAACCACTAGAGCATTTACTTAGTTGTCGCGATATTTAAATATTGAAAAAACCTAACTTTGGCAGACATTCGTGGAATACTAGCAAAATATTGACTAATGAACTAATAAATTGTAATGCCACGTATAAACATTAAGTAGACTAGTTATTTAAGAATGTAAACTTATAATACAGGGACCCAAATAATTTAATTATACATAAAATGTAGAATTTGTCTTATGTCGTCGCAAGTCAATTGCAAAATAGTTACGACTCAAACAGTTTTAAGCTGGCATTGAATTTAATATCGATATAAAGTAAAAACCGAGCAAACATTCGCCGCTTCTTTTGCCTCTGCGATTATAATTTATAGCACTATTGAGTTTTTAATAGTTACTGTCATTTTTATAATTTTTTTAAATTGTTAATTATTTTATACTTTATAAGTTCAAGTAACATGTTCACAAGAATCTTATTGTATGAATAAGGCTATAAAAAAATAGCTATGTTAGTTTAGTAGTGTTGTATAATTGTAAATAATAAATTAAATACATTTTTAGTACATTGAATTGAGTGGATTATTTGAAAAGGTTTTTTACTATCTATTATTAGTTCAGTTGCTTTAAGTGTAGACAAGAAGGTGATTCGTTGAGACACAAATTAAATTCCTGTATGACGTAGAGGAATTCCATTAATAGCTCTTAATATCTACGATAATTTAATATCTCGCTTACTAATTATGACAGAAAATACAATCAAAAGCTTCAAACTTCTGACACTTACCACTCCTTTAAGCTTCGGAAGCTAATAGTCAGGGAGAGAGTAATTTAAACGGGAAATTATTTGAAATTATTGTGGTATTGAGATTGAGAAAATAGAACAGCATACCAAATTTTCTGAGTTATTGTTTTAAATGAAAAAACCATCGATGCATTTATAGAAAGCAAGAAATGAGCTCGAGAAATTACACTGCAGATATTATTATTATATTACTATTAACATTGTATAGATTTGTAGTTTAGATGGAAAATGTCATAGATTAGACTGTAAAATCTTTACTTTAAAATCCCTTGTGATTGATTTTTATGATTTTAGTCAAGAGATTTGTCATATCTGGGTTAAGATTCCATAGCAAACCATATAAGATAGTAATTTTATTAAAAATAATTTAATATGGTGGATGATTGCTAAAACTTTAAAATGGATTATTTTAATATCTCGGAACAAAATTTACAAAGCTAAACTTTGTACATAAAAGTAAAGCAATAGTGGCCGAATTTAAAAACTGTTGTAAACTTAGTATTATTAATGCTACTATTGTTGGTCTTACCACAATTATTAAGTGTTAAAACTGGTAGTCTTAAGTATTATTACTACCATTATTTAGTGTTCAATAAACCGAAGTTTTTGTTTTAGACGTAAAAACTTGATTAAACCTCAGGGGCAAGAGCTTCCTTTCTCTTTTCATCTTTATTGAAGTCAAAGTTTGCGTGCCGACTGGTTTTTGATATCACAGCAGAACAAAAATGGGAATTGTTTCGTTTTTTTCTTGCGGACGAGGGAAGGCCAGTTGAAAAATACGTGGAGTCATCAAGCATAAATATACAGAAGTAACATGATTGATACGTGTTTCCTTCATTTTTAACAGAGATTTCCAGCAGCGATAGCCGATGGATTACATATTAAAACAATATAATTACATAAAAACATTTACGTTTTCGATGTCGGCTGTACACCTACACAATCTGCATATACATGCGATAATATCGGGGAAAAATAAGTGGATGCATTGCCATTGCTGCCGAGAGAGCTTAAAATATCGCATGTAATGACGGTCCAAAACCGTGGATAGAATGTTTCGTTTTGGTTTTTAATCATAAGCGGTGAAATATTGCATTGTTACATTCCTGTATTCTGAAGTATAGTAAAGGGAAGGTATTGCAGACTTTTTGAAGATCTCTGATTCTATTTTGAACATTTTTGGTATGCCATATGTATGCATGGGTGTGCCTATGTATACCACATAGCGCTCAGACTATTTATGCTGGGGTGCAAAGTTTTTTATGCCGTTATTATAGCCAAGTCCGTATCAACTTTTATGGTACGTCTTTTCTTATACAGTATGGAAATTATTTCTAGTAAGCTAGTTGTTAAAATAAATATATCCACTTGTAATTTTGTTTACACTTTAAAAGCAAGTAAAACTGAAATGGCTACAAAATTTCAAAATGATTGAAGCACCAGAAGTATTATTATTAAAATTTTGAAAATAATAAATAGGTTGCGAAACGATATATTCTTGTTGTTGTTGTTGAGTTAAAGGCTGGTATTATATTGAATTTGGATTTTTATTTTAAATGGCGTTTAAGTTATAAATTACAATTAAGCAAATAAATTATGCGTTAAAAAATATATTCAGCTTTTTTGTATTTGTATACTACGTACTGTTGGCAGTTTTAAAAAGGCTATTACATACAGTTAAACGAATGCGTAAATGTGACGAAAATACATTGACTGCCCTCACTGAGTCACTGACTGGAAGGAGTAGAACGAGTGGACTTACGATTTTTCCTCTTCTATCATAGTTTCTTAGCTAAGCTCGAAGGGACTAGAACTGCATCTTCTTCTTATTCTATTTTGTCCACATTTCATTTTATTTACAAATGAGTGTCCAAGAGTTTTTCCTTCCACGTTAGGAGCCATAGCAGAGAATTAAATTTTATGCAAAGCCAAAAAAACTCAATTTTATGAAAAATTTTATGTGGCTGAGAATTTTAATAACTATATATACTATTGAAATTATTAAAGCGTGTTTTATATTATAGTTTGTATTTTTATTATTAAAACGCTATTAAATGGCACGATAGCTTCTTTACTTTATGGTTTTGCTTCCACTAAAAGGAACATCCTCAGCAGTCACTTTTCAAGCCAATAAATAGCCTTTTAATCATGAAATTACGAATTTTGTTTTTACAAAATTGCAAAAATACGTCTTTCTTAAAAGAGCCTGTAAGAATATTAAAGACTGTACTAAGTAATAAGTACGTAAGATACATGCTGATCCGAAATGTCTATAGGAGTTTTATTGGGTAAATTGTGTTTATTTACTCATTATTTACTTTAAAATTCTTTAACAAACGCGCTAATGGGAATTACTTTCCAATTTTAGGACTTCTTATTCAATTTATTTTTAGCTGCTACTACTAAGCTACAACGGTAAAAAATACCTTCAAGTCATTGTAACAGATATCGGCGAAATGGGCAAATGGTCTACGAAGGGCCAGTCAAATAGTGTTTTATTCCTAGCTCAGGTTTGACCGATGCATTAAACAAACGTATCATTATATCATAAGCTGTTCTTACCATGTACCATGAATTAATACCTCAAAAATTCAAACAAAAACCTATGGCTTCACATTTATTACTTCCACCATCTTTTTAACCTTTGGAAGTCAATAATGACACATGCTGTTATATATATTTATACGGAAATATTGAGTGGAGGCACTCCAGTTTTTTAATCAAAATGGCATGGTTAGAGTTATGATGTCCAGACCGTTTCTGACCTGTCTCATTTTTCTAAAGTGCTCAATTTCGTCATCTTTAATTGTCTTGAAACTAGACTTGACGCATGAACTGTCCTCTCTTGATATGAGTTGATATGACATCACCTGTCTTTATCATAATGCAATCTGGAATATTCTGTCCTGAAATGACCTGAGTTGAATGATAAAATCCGGATAAACCAAAACAGGAATGATCAGGGTAGGTCAGCTCAAATTAGGTCAGATGATGTCAGCATAGATCAGGTCAGATCAGAGCTGATCAAGAGAACTCATTTAAGGACAAAACAAGGGAGGCCAGGTCTGGTTACTTCAAGACAGGTTGCGCGATGTTTAAGCGATGCATTACAAATCCAACCCCTTGTATCTCTCGCCAACCAGAGGCCATAATGTTTGATGGTTTGGTAGCAATTCCAAAGTATTTGCTCTACGGACCTTCCCAGGAAGTTGATCTAGAGGACAAGAGCACCACTCCCATATCGCCTAAAGTGCGACTCGAAAGTTAGCTCGACCAATATTGACTAAGGCCGCCTGCCTGTTTTCAAATGCGCCTCTACGTGTTATGTATCGTTGTATGTAAACAAACCGTCGTTTTGTAATGTTATATATCAAGTACAAAGAGTGGATGGCACTTTTCATTCGCTGCCATCTGTGCACCGAGGAGCCTCGATTTCTTGAGTAGAGTCGAGGAGCACCTCGAAAACTGTTTGTCTCTCCAAGACGCCGTGTACAGAAAACAAGATTTTATTTATTTTGCAAAATCGAGTGCCCATTCAAATTCACACTCGAGTGAAAAGGAAAAGATTCACACTCTATGGACGGGCCGTACACAAATTCATTAGATGTACCCGGGGGGAATGATTACTCTCCAATAACCGCCAATTACGGTTGCTAATATTTTTCCGACTGGATGCCCCGACACACTACGACAATTCAATTCAGTGGACCGTATTGAAATCAGTAAATAAATGTTAGCCCCCCGAGTTGAATACGCTAAGACCCCCCTGCGGAGTCTTACTTACACTTCAAGAATTAAATACACCAACTTGAAACACATTGTTACGTAATGTCCCACCCCACGAGTGACGCTTTTGTCATTCGCTTTAATTTCATTCAATGGAAATGCATTTTTAACTGCGCAACGAGCTTGATAGAGTGCTCAAACTATTCATTCTGGTTTTCTGGATGTAAATCTTCGTATCATTTTGGCGTAGCGTATACGATGCGAAACATTTGAAAACTAAAAACAATGAAATAACTAGAATTTAGTGTAACGGCTAGAAAATTAGTTGAAACACTTGGAAATTATATGAATTACGAAAAAATTTCTAAAATCACTTCGACTAGCTAAATATGCATGAAAAATTTTTCAAATATACAAAAGAGTCAAAATGACAATACGGTTCTGCTAAGGTGGGTAGGGAGCAAGAGGGGCGATCCAAAACGTTTCCAATAAATAAATTTAGAAGTTTTGTCAGCAGAGCGTCAAGGTATAGGATTCTCGAAGATTTCAAGTAGTGAAACCGAACTGAACTGTGTAAACAAAAGTATACTTAGAACGCGACAAAAATAACAAGCCCACCTGAAATTCGATGGAAAAAAATCGTATACCTTCTATGGGTTATTTGATATATTAGGCTCCTAAACAAACACGTGTCACAAAACAAGCGTTTTCGGGAGCATTATACTTACATATTTATAGATATTTGATTAAGAAACAATCTGCATCATGGTTAAGGGAAACGAATACTTATAAAATAGTCCATGCAGAACGTAGTTTCGTTCTTGAATTATGGCGACTTTATTGTTATATATTTTAAAATATTTAATTAGCTTACTAGTTTATATTTAAATAAATTACCAAATCGGTAAGGGTTGGCGTTAGCTTACCAAACTATTTTTACATTTCCGTATTACTGCACGACATAATCGGAGCACCGGAAGAGCTATCTTAAACATTTTAAGAACTATGTTTTATCAGGTCTAATTTTCATATTTCTTTGTAATTCTTTATTTTTGTATGTAGTTAATAGGCTACATTTGTCTGGTTCCTGCGATATTTGAATTCTTAGCGTCTATTCGAGATTTTGTTTTTGAATATTATTATGCTGGTTTGTTCTCAACCTGATTTTAACTATAGTCTCAATGTATAGTATTTCTGTTTATTTAACATTTCTCAGCTCATTTCCATATTTAATCACTATATTTTTATGTCCAACTGTAAACATTTGGCAAAGAGTTGTACATGTTTTTCTTTAACCCTTTCATTCGTCAGTTTTTTCGGTTTTCAATGTTTAGCATTTTTTCATTTTTAAATCGCTAAAGCCATTTATATTGCTCAACTACTATAATGCACAACTTCGATATTATTACTTGTAATATTTAGTATTTCGATATCCTTAAATACGTCTCTGTACTCGTTCTTTCATTGCATAGCTTGTGGTTTCTAAATCTTTAGGGTATTTTGTTTAATTTCTATATAGAGCAACTACTTTAATTTATACTTCCTTATTATATTTCTTTACAGCTATCGTTGATTTTTGCAGTATTCGCTTCATTATTCAGTAAAATAATAATAAACTCTAATGTTAGTATTTATCCAATCCCCTGTCTTCTGTTTTCTACTTTTTTCTCCGTATATCATTGATTAAGCTAGAAAGATACTAGGTTTCATCGCTTATAGTCTATCTCTCTAAGAATTTTATAATTTTGTCTTTGCTGCTAGTGTTTTTTTTTAATTTTTCTGTTTCTTTACTTACTTATCTCTCGCAGAGGTAGGACGTAATATTGAATGAATTAGCGTAAGTAGAAAGGATAAATCGAATAACACAGCACTAATTAAGCACGCACACTCACAAAAACATTCGTTGGATTACGAATACACAAAAATAGTAAAAAAGACAGTGTCGATCAACTCTCAGAATACGAGGCTATTCTCAAAAATAACGTAGATGGTAGTGAAGTTACCATTACAACAAATAGGTTAGCAACCATTATACCACTTCTGATTATGCTTTGTGAGTGTAAAGAGGTACAGGATAGAAACATAGCAAATTACTCAATAACGATTTAACTATAGAAATATTAAATTTTATAAATATA